>JAJOOE010017581.1:0-16646 GCA_036250405.1 Solanum raphanifolium
AATATATAATATTCAAGATTGGGAAAAGTCCCAATCTTGAATATTAAATATTATACTTGGGCATAAACTCCCTTTTATTATATAGTAGAATATGATATGATATGATGATATATATATATATATAATATTATAAGAGGTGGTTTATGTCACTTCCCAGCTTAGTATCAGACCTCCACATCAACAAAACACCTGAGAGTTGTTAGGTATAAAAGTTAGCAGACCTCATGACACTAATCTAGTGACGCATTTTAAAGCCTTGCGGGTCTAGACCCAAAGCAAACAATATCACTAACAAGTTGTATGGTGGGAAAATGGTGGTGCAAATAATAATTGAAGGGATAGAAGAATTATATTGTTGGATTAATTGAATCAATTTCGGGCATGATTCAGTTGTTGGCTCTTCTGGTTTTCATTTCATTTTCTCCTCTGTTGGTGAAAATTCAACTTAAAAGGAAAAAGTACATTATCACAGGTGAAGTTGGCAAGTGCTTGTTTGCTAATTAATTTACTTTTCTATTCCATATCTTGTGTTTTGAATTTATTTTCATCTATGATTAATAACTAAACAATTGAACCTAATTGATAACAACCCAACTGATAACCAACCCATAAATACCCCTATCTATGACTATGAGCTCTTTTTGTACACTTGAGTTGTTCTATTTTAACTTTTATCTCACTTTGTATTTGTGCTATATCAGTACATGAATCTCCTAGAATTCATTTGTGGTATATCTATGATTCATAGATTGTTGTTGCCAGCTCCTTTCTAAACAACCTTTAGTGTTTGCTTGCAAGTCAGTAGAGAGTCTGTGAAATTCCCATTTGAAGGTTCTTGTTGTTGGTACCGAAATAAGCAAGTGTCATGTGGAAGCTAGTAAAGCAAACCTCGAAAGACCATGAATAAGAAGACAAATGATAAATATACCAAAAGACACGAAGATTTAACGTGGTTCAGTCAATCGACCTATATCCACAAAGGAGATGAACAATCCACTATATAAATATGAGAGTATAAAATATAGAGAGAAATAACCTCAACCAATTCCTATTCACAATGTAACATTTGACAGTAGATGTCAATGGAGACTACGCTTCTTCAGTAGGGGAGAAACGCTCGAGCATTGGAGCTACATTGGAAATAGTCCCCCTAGGCTTCTTTCATCCACCCATTTTCGCAAAGTTATAATCTGCAATTTGTTTTTTAGGCCATTTATTGTCAGCAAAAGGAAAATAGGATTATATTTCAAAATGTAATTTTAAAAAAATGAATTATTGCTTACCCAAGTTCTTTCGTGAATCTCTTTCTTAGGTAGAGGAGATATGTTCCCTTCATAGGCAGTGTCACCGATTCTGTTCTCAAAATACCATTTTCTTCATCTCAATTTGCATGCTACCAACAAGGCGGTAGACTGTAAGATTGAAAAACTATTCATAATCCAAAAAGGAGCGACCACAACTAGTATTCTGTCATTTACTTTTAACATTTTTCCCTAAAAAGTTATGCATCTTCAATTGTTCATCTTTTCCATGCATAAGAAAGAGAGATATTTGTATTTAAATCAGAGATCACGTCTGATATCTTAAGGAGTTTTGGGAATGATAACTCAGTGAAAACAATACAACAAAATTAAAAATAAATTTAGACGGAGCACCAAGATAGGACGCAAGTTGCAAAAATGGACCAGTTTTCTTTTTGGTTTACCTCACTTTTCCTCTTTTTCATACATACAAATCACTCGCCCGTTATTGATTTTTGTTCTGTTCAACACTAGAAGAAGCTTTGATAGTTTTAATAGTTTAACTACAACATTAATAGAAGAAAAGAATAGCAAAAATACAAGCAAAGAAAAACTAGAGACAACATAAATATTAGAATATTACCTATATTTATTTAATCTAAATTCCTTGGTTTGCAGCTGAAGAAACTGACCACTCTCCCAAGAATATTCAAATGTTTCTTAGAAGAAGAGCAATTCGCGTCAAGCTCAGGATCAACTTTATACAACAAACGTAATCCATAATGCTTCATTTCACCATAGAAACATAACGTAAAAAGCCCATAATCATTTGGTGTTCTCCCATTTGCCTTAGATGTATCCCATAAGTTAGAAAGAGGTATCAACAAAATGAAATCTCAGGATTACATTCTGAATGGTTGGATAAGGCAAGTTTCTGGGTGATACCTGACATCCCATCATCACATAAGGGAATCAAGTGAGCTATCATGTCAATCAATTTTCCAAAGTAATATACAGCAAGATTTGAAGTTCTCACGTACATACCAATTTTTAGGCAAATTGACTGATACACTTGTACTAGTTCCCTGATGATGGAACCAACCTGGGATGTTGATCCCCCAACTCATAAGCACTCTTAGTGACCAGGAATCTGAAGCAGATGAGATATTCTGAAACAACGAATTACAGATCAAATCATTGCTCCAATCTGCAGATATTGTATGCAATTGCTTTGAAAATTCTGGCAGCTGTGGAAGCCTCTTGCAATTTGATAAGTACAAGGTTTCAAGATCACCAAGTTGGGCTATGCTTTCAGGCAAATGCACAAAATTATTTCCATTGAGATGCAACTCTTTCAAAGACGATAAGCATCCAATGTATTCCGGAAGTCCTCCATCTATTAAATTGCAAAAACTAAGATTCAGAATTTCCAATGAGCGTAATCCTTCATTCACCTGAGGGAACACAAAGTGCACTCCATCTTCTAAACATTGTCCTGAAAAACTCAAGGATTTAAGCTTGTTCAACTGGACGATGGAAGAGGGAGGCTGTGAAATTCGAGTGCAGCTTGCATCAAGCTCCTCCAAGTTTTCTAAATCACCTATCTCTTCAGGCAAGATTTTAAGTTTTGGGCACCACGACACATCTAGCTTCACCAATCCTTTCAACATGCCAATGCTACTTGGAAGAGCTACAAGTTTTTCCATGACTGACAAATCTTGCTTTGTAAGATGAGCTTGGTGCTAAATAATAGATGATGGTATTTCACTTATCCCAATGCATTTCACCTTTATCTCTAACTCTGACTTCATTCTTCCAATGATTTCTAGAAATATCTCCAAACTTTGGCAACCCTCTAGATTCAGATGTTCAAGAGACTCACTACAGGAAAATGCACTTAATGTTACAAAACACATTGTAGCTAAATATGAAATTTTCCGTAGCTAAACACTTTAGCCATAAAATATTTTTTCATAGCATTCGTAGCAAGATGTAGGGTGGCTAAAAGTTAGCTACAGACTTTACATGATCCGTGGCCAAGGACTAATACTTGTAGCTACAATTAAAATTGTGTTGTAGCTATGATGGTAAAAAAAATTGCTACGAAATATTTACTAGTAGCAAATAATTTTTCTCTTTTGCCACAACAAATTAAATCTATAGTAATTTTTATATTGTAGACACAATGAATTCTATTGTGGCAAATTACTTGATTTATTTTCTACGAAAATTCAAAATTTGTGGCTATTTCATATTTACTTGTATTTAGCTACAAACTAGAAAATCTATAGCTATAAAATCAAAGTATTTGCCACAAATATTTGTTTCACAAAGCTAAGAACTCAAACTCTTTGCCATAACATACATAAAATATAGCTAAGAGTTTTAATTTGCTAAGACAAGTGAAAATGTATTGCCTATTTTTGATAATTACATATAGATTTAGCTATAACTATCAAAATTCATTGCTACAAATTTAAAATTACTGCCATAAGCATTAATAATCACAAGAATTTTTATAATATAGATAAAAAATAGATTTCAAACAATTTCATTACCATAGATGAAAGGATTTTCCACAAGCTTTGTTAGTAAAAGAAAGTTACATAATATAATCCCAAATACATTTTTGAGATTTCAAAATAATTCTCAAGTTACATATAATTACATTTTACAATATTGAGAATAGTCACAATATACAATTCTTGTAAGACATCTTATTTGAGTCCAAAGCAACATAATTTTCCCCTATCTCTCCAATCTCCTTCCACAATCTTCAATTGTACTTTATCTTGATCAACATCGGTCCCAATTTGCCATTTATATGCTCTTATTCCATAAATATGCCTATCAATAAAGGTAAAGTATTATAGCACCAAAAAAATAATGATTTAGAATTTCAAAGAGAGAAAAATAGTCTTGAGTAATTTTTCTTACAAAAATATTTAGCAAATGAAAACAAAAAAAAAAATACAAAGTAAGCAAAGAAGTAATCCAATCAATAACTTTTAAACTTCTTAAAACATGTAGATATAGATCTCAATTTTCAGTATCAATTATTAAATTAATACCTAGATATTGATTTTAAAATTTAATACCAATTATTAAATTAATAACTAGGTAAAAAACATACCTTTAAATTGACAAAAATACACAATTCAATGCAATACTCATTGATTCAAGCCATGAGAGACAATAATCCCTTGCAACAATATAGAATATAATTGTGTATGATAAATTATTTGTGGTTCAATCTTTTCTCAAACCTATACATAATAGAAAATTCAGAGTATATGATTGAGTAAAAAAAATTCATATTGTGAAAGCTTATCTCATCGGCTTGAAGAAAGTCATGTAAAACCTACAAAAGAAATATTAGCATATTATCAAAAATAAAAAATTAAACAAAAAATTGAGATAAGAAAGGGTGAGGGAAGAGGGAGCAGACATAAATGGCGTGGGAAGATGAAAAAGGGTTTCTAGGTTTTTTATAAGTGGGAAGGGGGAATAAGCTATTTAATTGGGTTTTAAAATTTTAGGGGCAAATTTTGATGTTTCGTAATTTTAAATTTTTTGGGGGGGAATATTTTGGATCCAAATGGAGAAAGGGAAGGGTGAAGTATGGCTGGAGAGATAGTTTTGGGAAAGATTTTTGCTTTATTTATAGTTATTATTATCTCTTATTATTATATGTATAAATTTTGCTTCTTTTATTTTACAAATGCTATTATAACTATAAATTTAAATAATACAACAATTATTATAAATAGGCGAATCTAGGATTTTTCGAACATGGGCGCATCAAGAAAAATGTATCAAGTGGGAATTGATCCGAACATACCTAGTGAAATTTCATAAGGAGGTCAAAGAAGGATATGGTATATTCAGATCTTATTACTATCAAGTGGAGGTAGAGAGAATGTTTAAGAGAGACAATTGACTCATATTAAATGTACACATTAATAAAAATAGTTGTCTCAAATTACTTGTCAATTTATGAAATGAAGATAAAATTAATTACATTTTCTCAATATTCCTTACAATTTAGTTCTTCTTAAAAGTGTAAACAAGTTTGTGAAGTTTCAGATAAAAAATATTACGGAATAAAGTAGTAAAATTATCCTTCTTATTTATAATCTTATAAGATCGTGTCAAAGATATATAGACAACTAATATGGAATGGAGAGAATAGTGTTTAGTTAATTTTATGACCATACTTATTTTTGAATTATTGTTTTTAGTTTGAATTACAAAAGTAAAAAATTATATGAATTCAATATACTTTTCTCTACCATCTTCAAAGCTCATATTGTAGTAATATATTGATTATTATCGTTATAATAATAATAATAATAATAATAATAATAATAATAATATATGTATTATTATTATTAATATTATTATTATTATATTGTTATTATTGTATATGAATTTAAAATGATATATACATTAGAATGTCAAGTTAAAAATAAAATACATTGAAATAAAATAAAACAGTCAATATCAGAAAATATATTTAATCTATTTAAATAGAATTGGAGAGGCAAAACAATGTTGTGATGGTAAATTTTAATTACCATACAATTCAAGTTTGAAAATTATTTTAAGATAGAGTTTTCAAGAAAAATGATCAATTCAATTTTTTTAATCTCAACCATGAATTCAAATTCAAGTTAAATTGTTCAACTATAACTATAGTGGAACTATACTTCCACAACATTTATTTATTTCAATTTGAATTTAAATAGAGATGTGAATTTTGAATTGTAGTTTTATAGGTTTAACGGAAAATACAAAAATTATATGGATTAAGATATTAAGATTAAATTAAGAAAAAAAGAATTGAATGTCAATATAATTTTTTTGTGTATTAATTATATTCAATAAATAATTAATTTATCTATCTATATTCCAGAATAATTCATATAAAATATGACATTGTTTAATAAAATGTAAATTGATTATACATGTCATTTTATATATAAAAAGTACAATTACATCAAGTTAATTAGACATAACTTTGATTTATTTTTTCATTTTTTTATTTTTTTTATTTTTTATAACTTCTATTTATTTAAACTATATTTAAAACTTAAAAATTAAGATCCTGTAAAATTGAATTGATAGTAATATTAACATCTCTTTTAAGCTAGCTCGATAGAAGAGGTCCAAATCGTATAACATGAATTCTTAACACAAGAATATGCACCTCAAGGATTACGTTTCACCTCGTATCAAATAAAATGTATAACCTCAATTGTGATCACATGGTTGTATCATTTTGTTTTGAGAAATAATTATAACTATGAAGTTAATCATCGCAACAATTTTTTGGTACCCGAAACATAATATTTTTTAGTGATAATTTTTTATTTAAATTTCTTCTTATGGATAAAATGTTAATATTGTTTCAATGAAAAACTTAATAATTAACTATAAAATTTTATCATAGCAAAAAATCTATGATTATATTTTTAATATGCCACAATTTTTATAACTTGAAAAAAAATATTTAGCTACAATTTGTTCTTTAAATAATTTATTGTGGCTAAAAGGTTATTATTACTACGGTAAATTCAAATTCGTGGAAAAATTTAATAATTATCTATGAAATTTTATAGTAGAAGAAAATCTATGACTATTTCATTTAATTATTGCCAAAATATTTTATTACTTAAAGCTAAATCATTTATTTAGCTACAAATATTTCTTCAAATAAGTTATTGTGGCTAAAAGGTTATTATTACTATAGTAAATTTAAATTCATGGCAAAAAATAATACTTAGCTACAAAATTTTACTATAGCAAAAACTCTATGGCTATTTCATTTAACTATTGACACGTCATTTTATAACTTGAAGAAAAATTATTTATTTAGCCACAATATTTTGTTTCAAATAACTTATTATGGCTAAAGGGTTACTATTGCTACAATTGCTTTTATTGTGTAGCAAAATAAGTTATAATTAACTACAAAATTTTATTGTAGCAGTAAAAGTAATTGTAGCAATAGTAAAATTTTATTGTAGCAGTAAAAGATCTGAGCTTTTCAACAATTTCTGAATTAGAGTTATTTTTCATTTTCTCCATAGCACTTCTCCACTCTGTTATGTCCCTCTTATGTAATAAAGAACCCCACACTTTTAGGGGTAAATAAAGGCCTTTAGCATGATGTACAACCTCCATTGAGAGCTTCTCAAAATATTCATCGGGAACTTCTTTTTTGACAAAAGCATATTGATTGAACAATTTAATAGCTTTATGGTCAACTAGTGTAGTCATTTCATATATCACATCACTCGTTTCAATCAAATGATTATCTCTAGTTGTTGCAACAATTCTACTCCCATTACCATACCAATTAGAATTTCCTGCTAGGTAATCCAAATGGTCTCTATGATCTATGTCATCAAACACAACTAAAACCTTCTTAAAACGAAGTCTATGAGCTATCATATGCTTTCCGTCCTCCTTATTATTCACATAATTATCTTTTTTCCTTAACAATTCAGAGAGAAGGATATTTTGCAAAGAATGCATTCCACATTTTTTTTTCTTTAATATCCACAATGAAACTTGCAGCTTCAAATTGATACGAGAGTGTGTCAAAAATTGCCCTTGCTATTGTCATTTTACCAATTCTCCCCATGCCCCAAATCCCCACACTTCGAATTTCATTGATTTCAAGCTTTAGTTGGGATTTTACTTCCTCTAAATGAGTATCTATTCCCCCAACATCTTGCAAATAAGATACTAAAGTCTTGCATAATTTGAGCGAAATTTGATTAACAATTTGTTGAATATTCTCTGATTAAACCCTACATACATAAGAAGATTAATTAAATAAGCGTCATCACATATTGTGGATAAGCATAATAAAGTTAAGTTTTATAAGTGTTTCATAGTATAAGTTATTTGGCTTTAACTGAATCTAAGTAGCTTTTAAAAGTTGTTTGTAAACACACAATAGTCTAATAAAGCATTTCTAAGGTCTAATCTACACACATATATTTTTTAACTCACCCTGCGGATATCATATCCTTTTACATCCGTTGCAGCAGTTAAGGCGGTCCTCCATCTTTGCACCTCTCCATTCTCTCAACATCATCCTTGTACCTCAATTCATGTTTGTCAAATGCTTTTGCAAAGTTTTCTCTTTGGTGACACACATGTGATGGATCCACATTATAGAAGACCGATATGACTATTTGTCCATTTTCTTCTTTCATGTATTCCATAATCTTCACTAGTATTGGAACATCACGAGTCAGTTTAGTTATTTAGTCGTATTAAGTTTGAGCAGTCCCTATCCCTGTTTATTTAGGATTAAGTTTCAGCAGTTATTGTCTAGTTAGGTTTTATTACTTCAGCTCGTTTAGGAGTCTTTCCGCTGTAATTCTATTTAAGCAATTTTCTGTCTTCATTAATAAATTATTGTCTTTCAACTTATACACAGTCTTTATATGGTATCAGGGATCTTCACGCTCTAACGAGAACGATCCAATTTTTTTTTCCTTCCTTCTCCTCACACAGATCAACAACAATGACCAATCCCAATGGGAACAACAATGGTAATAATCCAACAGTTGTCAATGCTGATAACACAATGGTAGTAACATAATCATTCAGTTTAATCCAGCTTCCCAACTACCCATTAAACTAAGTTGTGGTCACAACTTCACCACCTGGAAAGCCCAATTCTCCATGCTTATGTATGGCTACAACCTCTTTGGCCATCTCGATAGGACCACTTTGGCCCCCAATCGCACAATTGCCCTCGGTATGAACATATCTCCTAATCCTGCCTTCTTACCTTGGTTCCGCCAAGACAAACTCATCCAGAATGCCCTTATGGCTTCTGTCGAACCCACCATTGCTTCTACTGTTGCTACTGCTGACTCGGCTAAATCAGCTTGGGATGCTTTGCATACCACTTACGCAAACAGTCTCAAACTCGGGTCTTCAGTTTGCGTGATCAGCTTTCTCGTGTCACTATGGACTCTCGCTCCATCACTGAATATCTTCACAATATTCTATCCCTTTCGGATGAGTTAGCCACTACTAGTGCTCCTGTGTCCAATCTTGAACTCATAGTCAAAATACTAAGTGGTCGGGGGCCTGAGTTTCGAGAGATATCTGTTGTCATTCATGCACGTGATACAACTATTTCCTATGAGTAATTGTTTGAAAAACTACTAGACTATGAACTCTTCCTTCGCCACGAGGATGCTAAGAAGCTGTCTAGTCCTATCACTGTTGCAGTCGCCACTCCCACCAAAAACAACACTAATAATCGCAGGCTGACAACCAATTCTCAACAATGGCGTCAAAACTCGTGGCCAAATACTCCACCACAATGGCAGTCTAACTCAAATCCAAACGGTGTTACTCGTTGTCAACTATGTAACAGGATAGGCCATACCGCCAATGTTTGCCGCTCGAAGTCTCACAATCACTTTGAAGCCAAAGCCAACTATGCAGCTGGGTTTACTGCTGCCACCAACCCCTGGATAGTTGACTCAGGAGCCACCCATCACATCACCACAGAGACACACAACCTACAACCGTACCACGGTAACGAGGATGTCTCCATGGGTGATGGTAATAAAATTCCTATTTCTCACACTGGTTCTACTTAATTATATGCATCAAATAATATTTTTAAACTAACCCACACTCTCTGTGCTCCTTCCATTAAAAGTAAGCTTCTCTCTGTTTCTAAATTTTGTCAAGACAATCTAAAGTCAATTGAATTTTTTCCTTTTGACTTTGTTGTGAAGGATTTGAAAACGTGGAAACCACTGGTGCACAGCTGGACCAAAAATGGACTGTATGATTGGCCTGTCCCACCTCCCCAAGCTCACATGACCACTACATCCATTCCTCTCACTACTTGGCCTCAACGTCTTGGTCATCCTCACTCTAGAGTTCTTAGGTTTATTTTAAATAAGTTCTTGTTACCGTTTCATGAGCGAGGCAAACCTTTTCATTGTAATTCTTGTTTATCTAATAAAGCCCATCGGCATCCTTTTTCCCTACTATCACTGCGTAGCTCTAATCCTCTTCAAATTATTTTTAGTGATTTATGAGGGCCATCACCGATTTTATCTCTTGATAAGAAGCTATATTATTGTATTTTTGTTGACCAATATACTAAATATACTTGGCTCTATACATTAACAAAAAAAAGTGAAGTTAAAGAGATCTTTCAAAAATTCCATCCTCTGATGGAAAAACATTTTGATACCAAAATTTTATCACTTTACATGGATGGCGGAGGAGAGTATAAAAGTCTTGACCCCTATCTTTCACTTCACGGCATTGAACACCTTTCCACCCCACCTTATACGCCTCAATGAGCTGCACTTGCAGAACGACGACATCGCCATATCATTGAAACTGCAAGAACACTCTTACATGAGGCGTCCCTTCCAACCCAATTTTGGTCCTTTGCATGTCACCACACTATCTACCTCATCAACTGTCTGCCCACCTCCCACCTAGATAATAAATCCCCATTCCAAATATTACTTGGAAAATCACCTGATTATAGTTCTCTACGTACTTTTGGTTGTTTATGCTATCCATGGCTTAAACCATACTCCAAAAATAAACTTGAACCAAAATCTACCTCGTATGTCTATCTCGGATTCTCCTTGTCCTATCATTGTCATCAATCTCTGCAAAGGTGTATTTATCTCGAGACGTGCGATTTGTTGAGAATAATTTTCCATTTAAAACTCTGTTCTCCAACCTTGCCAGTAAATCGACTCCCCTACAATGAGAAACAACCACGATTTCCAATTCTTCCGACCCCACATCTAAACTTCCTTCAAGTACAGATCTACCCCCTCCATTAGAAATAGAAGTACGCAAAACAGATTCCCCATCAACAGTTGCTTCTTCTCCAGCCAAGTCCCAAGACAACTCAAACTCACAGTCCTCCTTCGACAATGCACCAGTGGCAGAAGCAGCTTCACCTCTCGCAACTTCTCCTTCTCCAGGTAAGTCTTTAACTCCCTCACCTTCTATAATTCCCACTTCCCAGAACCCCCCGTCTCAACCTACTATCTCTACGAACACGCACACCAGCTTACCTCCTTTACTTGTCTATCAACGCAGAAATACCAAACCATCAACACCCTTGGCTCCTCAACCATCCTATCATATCCCCGAGTTGGAGCTCGCTCCTTCACTGCCTCACTGTCCATCTCCTTCTACCCGTGCTATCACTCGATCCCAAAACAACATCACTAAACCCAAAAGAATTTTTGATTACCTAGCCAACTTGAACCCTACCATCACACCCACAACTTTCAAACAAGCACAAAAATATCCTAGGTGGTGTAACATAATGAAACATGAGCTTGATGCTTTAATAAAGAACCAGACTTGGGAACTTGTTCCTCCTGACCTAACAAAAAATATTGTATCTTACAAATGGCTTTACAGGATCAAAAGGAATGCAGATGGGACCATCGACAGATACAAAGCGCGTCTGGTTGCAAAAGGCTTCACCCAAAGGCCAGGCATTGATTTTCATGCCACATTCAGCCTAGTCGTCAAGCCAACCACAGTTCACATTGTCCTTTCTGTTGCACTTCGTCATAATTGGCACCTACGTCAACTTGATGCCAATAATTATTTCCTCCAAGGCAACCTAGATGAAGAAGTATACATGGCACAACCTTTTGGGTTTACCAGTGATGACAAGCCAACACATATATGTCGTCTGCGCAAGGCGATCTATGGCTTGAAATAGGATCATCGGGTGTGGTACAATGCCCTCACGGGTTATCTCTTATCCATAGGATTTGTTAAGACAAAGTCAGATGCCTCGCTTCTTGTCAGACATGGTCCAGGTGACACGTTATTTGTCCTTGTCTATGTCGACGATATTATTGTCACTGGGAGAAACACCTTCAGTGTCAATCAGGTTATCACCTCCCTTGCTTCTCAATTCTCTATTAATGATTTAGGTAATCTTCACTACTTTCTTGGTGTTGAAGTGCTACGTAGCTCTGGTGGTTTAATTCTCACCCAAGCAAACTATGTGAACGAGATTTTAAATGATGAGCTAATGAATGACTGCAAGAGTATCAACACACCAATGAGTGCCTCTGATTTACTCGTCTTATCTGATGGTACTTACCTGACTGATGCCGCACGTTATCGTCGAATCTTGGGCAGACTTCAGTACCTATCTTTCACCAGACCGGACATAGCCTATGCAGTCAACAAGCTGTCTCAATTCATGCAAGCACCATCAGACCTTCACTGGAAAACTGTAAAGCGCATCCTTCGATACCTGCGTGGTACCATTCATCTCGGCCTATGGGTTACTCCCATTGATGACTTCAATCTACATATGTACTCTGATGCAGATTGGGGTGAAGACATCACTGACAGAGTTTCTACATCTAGTTATATTATGTTCCTTGGTCACAATTTGATTAGCTGGTCTTCAAAGAAGCAAAATATTGTCTCACGCTCTTCCACCGAGTCTGAGTATAGGGCAGTAGCTAATGCTCTTTCTGAAACCTTATGGGTCACCAACCTTCTAAATGAGCTGCGATTCCCAGTCCATCAGTTGCCCACAATATATTGTGACAATCTTGGAGCCACATTCCTAAGCAAGAATCTTGTCCTCCATAGTCGTGTGAAGCATGTTGCCATGGACTTTCACTTTGTTCGCCATCATGTTGACACCAAACGGGTTCGTGTTGTTCATGTTCATGGTGCCGATCAAATAGCCGACACTTTCACCAAGGCACTGCCTAAACCTGCATTTGAGAATAATCTTTTCAAGTTAGGCTTAGTGACCCATCGCATAACTTGAGGGGGAGTATTGGAACATCACGAGTCAGTTTAGTTATTTAGTCGTATTAAGTTTGACCAGTCACTATCCCTGTTTATTTAGGATTAAGTTTCAGCAGTTATTGTTTAGTTAGGTTTTATTACTTCAGTTCGTTTAGGAGTCTTTCCGCTGTAATTCTATTTAAGCAACTTTCTATCTTCATTAATAAATTACCGTCTTTCAACTTATACCCAATCTTTATAACTAGTTCATTCAAGCACCACCTCGATGCAGCATAATTCTTTGAGAAAACGACAAGGGTAACTTGAGACTCTTTGATAGCTTTCAAGAGTTCTTCTGGAATCGAATCACCATGCTCTAGCCTTTTATCATCTTGAAAGGTAAATATTCCCTTGTTTTTCAAACCTTCGTACAAGTGACCTGTAAATGTTTTACGAGTATCTTCACCTCTAAAACTCAGAAATACATCATACTTCCATCGAGGACAATACTGTGAACTACTCACAAAAGAAGAAGATGATGCCATTGATTCGGTTAATTTGTTGAAATTTGAAAAGAAAGATAAGAATTGTGTGGATTGAGAAAATTGATTATATTTGGCACAAAGTTATATACAGGACATCAAATATAAAAATCTTTCATGAAGATGGTGTCTACTCCAATCAAATTCAATTATTTCTATGGGGTCCATATGAATATGAACTATATGGACAGTTCAAAATACAAGTGGATGAAGCTGCAAAGAAGGACTCTACTGTCACGCCCCGAGCCTACACCCTGGGCAGGACCGGCACCCGGAGATCATTGATGGCCCCAAGAGAACCCTTGGCCTGGCTTTCTTAACTCAGCGAAAACCTAATTCAACAGAATAACTCAATGCAATGAAAGGTCATACGACAACCCAACAGATAAAATCTGGCCAAAAAGGCAACTTGAGTCTCAAAATAGAATATTTACATATATACATAGATGAGAGACTCAATACTAACTGACTGACTGTCTATGAAGCCTCTATAACACTGATATGAATGTTGGGACAGACCCCGCAACATCCTAATAAAAAAAAACTAGGAACATAAAATAACAGAGTCCTCCGGAAGGCAAGAAGGCTCACCACTGACTCTGGAGTGCTCAGCTAGATCAACAGCGTGCTGGATGCTGATCCTGGGTACCTGCGTCTGCATCGCATAAGATGCAGGCCAACTGGCATCAGTACATTGAATGTACGAGTATGCGAGCTGGAAAGCTAAACAACAACTTAGGCTTGAAAGGAATACAAAGGAACTCTTACCTTGGCTCTGCTCGACTCATGAATAACCGAACTCAATATAAAGCAATAAGACACATGCAATATATATAAATCCTGTAAAACAATGTAAACAACTTAGTTCGTTAAGGATAAAACAATAACAAACTCAACTTTACTTATATAAAAGTAATATAACTTTAGTGGGAGATTCTTTAACCGACAACCACCACTATGAGCCCTAGTAATGATACAAAGTTTTACCTCACATTGCCTAAGGACCATCATTTACCTTACCATGATAAAGGACCTTACTTGACCTAGTGGATCCACTAGCTTATTCTTACGTGATCATCTAAAAAGAATGACCCACTAAATCCCATGTTTGGCTACATGGTTCTTATAGAGAGTTGAGTTAATATGAACTCGCGTCCTCAATTCGGTGCTCAATACTACTCCCAAAATACTTTAGCTCATAAGTGTTTTAAACACATCTTTCTTTAGTTTGAGATAATTGCTCAAAGCTTAGCTTAAAATCTCTTTTGGAATCGATGTTCCCTTTCTTTCGCAAATGTGAAAACATTTATAAACTTCTTTGGGAATTCTTAGTTCCCTAATAACTTTTGAGAAATGAACTCAACTTTATACTCTTGGCTTAACTTGAAACTCTATACTATTTACTTAACTTGAAACTCGAGCCTTACAATGAAGTTAAAACGCTCAATAAAAACTCTTTGAAAAACTTTAAAGACTTGCTTTAACTCGCTTCTTAACTTCTAGACTTGACTCTAACTTCACTTAACTTTGATCCGAACTTTCCTCTAATTGGATTATGAATTCAAAGGTAATGATCTCATGTTTATGGATGAATTCGAGATGTTTAGATGTACCTTAGAGTGTTGAAAACAACTATAAAACATAGGTACATTACCAAGGAACATGTATGAAAAAGTGGGGAATGAAGCGGAAGACTTGGCGTCCTTGGCGCTCTGAGAGGTGCGGAGCACCAGACTTCAGACTTCAGATAGGCCTGCTGGGCGCTCTGCTAGGCGCGCCACCCCAAGGGCTGGACTTCAGAGTCCCTTTTGGGGGGCACTAACTGGCGCGACGCCCTGGCCCTTTTCTCTGAAAATTCGACTTTTCTCCTTCATTTTTCCAACTCTAAACCACTTTAACTTCAAAGGTTCAGCCCCAAACACTTGGAATCATAAAACCCCTCAACATACAATAGATTTCAACTCACAAACACAACTAGAAACATGTCCCAAATCAACAAGGATTTCAACAACACAACCACAAGAATTCAACAACCACAACCAAATCCTTTCTCGGAAATTAAAACGAGTTTGGCGTGAGGGGGAATGAACTAACCCAACACTATGATCTCACATACCTTAATAGGGATCACCCCCGACGAAAACCACAACGATCTTGACAAAAACCTTGCTTCTTCTTCTTCTCTTTCTCCTCTTCTTTCTCTCTTCTCTCAAAAGCCCTAACTCTCACTTTAAAAAGAAAAACTGATATAAAATCAGTCTAACATCTCAATATAACCAAAAGAAATGGTTAGGGAAAAGACCAAAATACCCTTACAAATTTCGGACTACACTGCCCTATGCCAACAACCCAACTTTCAAAATGCATAACTCACTCATACGAACTCGAAATCGAGCAAACTCGGCGGCATTGGAAACTTTCGGAGTCTAAATCATGTAGGTTTATTTATCTCCTTCCGTCTCTATCTTCTTTTTATCTTCTTTTTCTTGTCTTCTTCTTTTTATCTTCTTCCGTCTTTATCTTATTAGATCATTCCAGCTGGACATCTGGAATTATATTATCTTCTCCGTAGCTCTGATACCATTTTTCGTAGCGGAACTGGTAGTTGGTGAATTCATGAATAATATACATTTATTTCTAAATTCAACTTTGTTTATATTATCTTCTCCGTAGCTCTGATACCATTTTTCGTAGCGGAACTGGTAGTTGGTGAAATAATGAATATATATTCTCATCATCCATAGCTCTGATACCATTTTTTGTAGCTGAACTGGTAGTTGGTGAATTCATGAAAGTGGTAGTGTGGTAGATGGTAGTGTGGTAGGTGAGTTATTTATTTTAAAGATTTTATTATAATATTTTTTTACTAAGTGTCTTAATCTTGATATCCCTTTAATATTAGTTTTTGGTAGTGCTAAATTCATGGTAATATGTAATAATATTTATTGTAATATTCTTCCGATAGTTGTTTTAATCTGAATATTTCTTTAATATTATTTATGATATATTCTAGATATAACATATCTTGGGTTTTTTGGTACATATATAAATTTTCCTCCATTAA
>JAJOOE010017582.1:0-19235 GCA_036250405.1 Solanum raphanifolium
AAAATCAATTCAACACTAAGAATGACAATAATATTGAATATTTGTTCTTTAGTTTTACATTGGTTTAGACAATTAAAATACATAATCTAATTTTAATTTCCTTTAATATTTAGTCATGTAACTAATACTTATTAAACTTAATTTTAATTTAGCATGATTTAATACTTTTAAATTATGATCATTTTCATTATGACTTGTTAATTTGCAATATTTGTTTATTATTTTTGTTGGATATTTTAGTGTCATTAATCATATCATATTTGTTATATTTTTAAGAAACATCTTAGATAGTTGTATTTTGGTAGGACTAAAGAAATATTTGAAGTACTAGTAAATTATATGTTTTATGAATACTTTACCGGAAAAACCCGAAAAACCGAAAAACCCAAAAAAATCCAAAAAAATTCGAGGTTGAAAAACCCGAGTTTTATTGGTTTGGTTTGGTTTATAAATTTAAAAACCCGACACAAATGATTTGGTTTGATATTTGAAAAATTCGAACCAACCCGACCATGTACACCGCTAGATTCAACACATTCCGCTTACTTCAGGTGACAAAGTATGTCAATTATGGAAGTTTGTTTTTACTTCAAGTTGCACAAAATTAGGCAACCATGGAAAGGTTGAAGAAAAAGAGAGGGTGTCCAACACGCTTTTGCCTTCAAGTTGCAACAAAAGTATGACAACTATCAAAGCTACCTCAACTTGCACAAATATTGTGCGATTATGAAATTGCTTGACAAAAAAAGAGTTACCTTTCCGCACTCAATCGGGGAAACTTTCCTCGCAATCAACTATGACAAATTTTCAAATGTTTTCTACAAACGCATGAGATAACCTTCGAATGAGGTTAGACTCACGTAATGAGAATTTGAAGTCCTTATATTTTCAAGGGATCGAGCAAAATCGGAAGAGAACCTGCCGGAAGGGCATTCAACCCCAAGGAAAGCAACACCTAAAAATTTACATCGAAATCACAAGCTTCATATCACCAAATCAAGCTTGTTGACTCAATCCTTGCTTATCGAATTGACAACCATTTTGTAGTTGATGACCATAATAAAATCATTAAGTTACAAAGAAATACCATGCCACAAGTCTTCATGAGCTGGAAACACTTCAAATCGAAAATGAGTTGGTAAATGACCGAACGTCAAATAATCTCTTACAAATTAGAGAATGCAGTCAGAAAGACTCCGATATACGTTGATTTGGATAACCTCAATAAGTTGGCATAGTCATTTCTTATGAAGTTTCAAATGTTTCGCCAAAGATCAACCGCATAAAAACAAACATTTGCTTCACATATACTTCAAGGCTTGTCTTTACAAGTTCGACTAACCGTTCACCCCAACAAGACTCGAAGTAGGGGCATTTGTAGACAGTGATGTTTTATTGATAAATTTGGATTAAATCTTAAATTGATGATACGTTGACCAAGTCAAATTATTGGTTAATAAAGTCGGATTAATATTTTAAGTCAAAATTATATGACTAAAAAAAAGTTCAAATTACATTTGTGTTTGTCCACTAAGTTGACAAGACGAACCCAACTCACATTCTTCAAGTCCAAGGTCCTCTAAATTACTTGGAACAAAATATTCCTAAAACCCTAGCTCACACCTATATAAAGGGGTCTTCACAAGATCAGAAGGAGAGAGAGAAATACCTAGAGAATCCTTGTTGCTCAATGGTGATCTGCAAGTCTTCCGCATATAAAGAAGTCTTCGCTCCAAGTGTTGAGCCGCAAGTATTTCATCAAGTCAAGAAAAATCGTGAAGAGAATAATTTGGGATTTCATCTCTTTTTAAAAAGATTTCATAAAGATTATAACCTTCGCACCAATTCAAATACAAATACTATTATTTGTTTGCTGTATTTCTGGAATGAAACTTTAGACGCATACAAATTTGGTACGCCTAGTGGGACAATATTTACCTCTCATCTCCTCTTCGAAAATCAAAATTCAAGAACATTGAGATGACTTCCAAGAAAATCAATTCGAAATTTGCATCAGCATCCGTATCCGCATCTGCATCCACAAAAACTGATTAGCCCAAATTCTGCGTTGCTATGGGAAACATCCATGATATTACTGTGGGAAGCATGAGGCCTATCACAAGGAACCAAGTCAAATTGCTAGGACAACAAGCGTCGTGAGTGCCTACCTTGACATATAACGTTGAAAGAATTACATTTTACGTGTAAACCTTGACACTCGACAATGAGAAACCAGGCATAGTAATTGCTAGCATTTCATTTTGAAATTTTTGAGAACTCAATGAGAATTGTAAATACTTTATCATGGTGTCCACTTGAAAATAAAGAATACACTTATAAAAGATAATTCAGCAACTTGAAAATAAAGAATACACTTGTGGATAAAAACACGATTGATCATTATATATATAAATTGTGGATAAAATCAATATTAAAAAATAGAATTTTTTTTGGAAGAGAACAACGAATGCACTAATATTACAAATATAAAAGTCTATTAATGTTTCATGTGAAAACTCAAAAATAACTTTGAGTCTTGATTCAAAAATAAAAGACTATTTTGAGCTTTTTCTCCATCTTGGATCTAGCAAACTTTCACTTCTCAAATTATTATGGATGATTTGGGGTATTGGAGTCCTTCCATTCTTTAGCAATAAGCAAGATGTACGTTTGTGTCCAATCGATAAAAAGACTAGCGTAAATCAAATTGCTGAAATCCAGTAGAAAGATTCTCCGCATATGCACTCCCCGGAAAGAAATTATTCCCTCGATTCACTTTTATTTATTTATTTTTTTAAAATTAAAATTTTATTTTTATATTTACTTTAATATCAACTACTTATTTTCGAATGTTTTTCGGAAATCTAATATTAAACATCAAATTAATATGAATATAATAATAAAATACTTATTTTAATCATTCTTTCTTAAAAAGATTTCCAAAGCACAAAGTGCCGACGTAATGCAATAGGGAAAAGTTTTGTTTTTGGTTTGGTCGTTTCATTTCTTGTTTTCTTTTCAATATTTATTTATATTTATTACTGAATCAATGCCGAGTCACAAGGTCTAATGGCCTACTTAACCAATGCCCTATCTCAAAAGATCATTCAACTTTGAGAATATATCTAGCAAAGTCACTGAACTTTATTTTATATCAATAAAATCACTTAACTTTGATTTTTATATCAATAAAATCACTCAACTAACATGCCAAAATAAAATATTTGTTTTATGTCATATAAATATAAACCCCACAAATAAATAAAATTAATAAAACTTCTTAAGGAATTTTAACGGACAAACATTATTATAGATTTTTAATTCATATTTTCAGAAATTAAGGAACAGAAATTTTTTATATTTAAAACGAACAATTTTTCTACCCTATTCGCGTTAATGGTGAAATTAAAACAGTTAAAATCTGCAACAATTTCAACTGCTATTATCTATAATTCCTCTGATTAATCACCAATCAACAACAATTGGTCCCTTTTTTTCTTCATGAAAACATCTATCATGTAGTAAGTTTTAAATATATATTAATATTATAATACTTTTTATACTAATTAAGTTTATCCGTTAAAAAAATCTTTAATTTTTTTTTTTTTTATGATTTTATTTCTAATACTTGACATAAAAAGATATTTTTTTTTGCTATATTAGATTATATAATTTTAAGGTAAAATTTAGTTGAGTGATTTTATTGATATATAAGTCTAAGTTGATAGATTTTATTGGTACATAATTCTAAGTTGAGTAATTTTATTGATACAAAACAAAGTTCAATGACTTTACTAGATAAATTCTCAAAGTTGAGTGACATTTTGAGATATTAACTCATGCTCCATGTGGGAGATTTTCGAAGTTTGCCAGATCTGACTTTTATAACAAGTAATTAGACAAAAATATTGGATTACATCAAATATTTAAGATACATTATATTCTCTCTCCATTATATTTTACTTGTTCACTTTCAATTTTACATATTCTTTAAAAATAGTATTCCATCCATTTAAAAAAATTGATCTAGTTTGACTTGATATTTGTGGTCCTAAATTAAAGTTATTTCAAATGTATCAAAATGCCCTTTAATTTCGTGGTCATAAACATGTCAGGTAAAAAATTTAAATTAAAGTGTTGCCAAAAAACAAAAGGAGTCATTTTTTAAAAAAGAGACAAAATTAAAAGTATATCATTTTTTTTAAAACTAAGGGAGTAATTAAGAGATAATTTACAGTTTTGTGTTTGTTTTACCTTCAACATCTCATACATTTCTTAAAACATTAAATTTAGGGAAAATCCTTTTGGCCATAATTTGACTGGAATGGTAAAAGGACTTGTTCACACTATAAACTACTTAGTTTTTGGACATTTTTTTGCCCTTTAAGTTAAATATTGAATATATTCTTCAATTATGTTTCGAATACATTAAAAATAATTAATGAGATTAATTATTGATGATTTCATATTTAAACGTGGAAAAATGAACCACAAAATTTACCAAAGAAAACATAAATCTCACCCACTCTTTTCACTTGAAAATTTCAAGATCTAAAAAAAAAAAGTGATGGTAGTAGTAAGAAAATAAAAAAATATATCTCTTTCTCAATTTCAAAATTTCTTCCTTTTTACTTATTCTTTTTTTTGTTTATTTATTTTCCATTTCTTATTCTTAATAATAAAAATAAAAATTTAAAAAGTACAAAAGAGGAGTAAAGTGTAGATTATCTATTTTAGTTTATAATTTCCAATCGTGAAAAGATAATTATATCTAAATTTAAATATTAAAAATTTATATCTATAATAATCAAAATTTAAAAACTAAAATTGACCGGATTTGCAATACAATTACTCTTATATATTTAAAGGAGTTATTGTTACACATCAATTTTCTAGAAAAAAATTAAATGATAAAAATAAATCCGATTATACTTAGAATGTATGTGAGCGAAATATGAAGAAACTAAAATTACCAGCATGTTTCCTCTATTATGTGATTGCCTTCATATCCTCGACCGTATATGAATCACACCATACACAAATAAATACTCATTAAAATTAATATTTATTTATTTATTTTAGCACTAGGGACGTATACAAATATTTTTTGAATAAAAATGTTGATGGTGCTTCTTTAAAAAATTATGATAACACGGAAAGGATATAGAAAGTTCTTTATGATTTCAAAATAAACTTTAAAAATTTGAAAGAAAATCATCTTCATAGTTCTCAAATGATAATGACAACACAAATTTGTTTAACATGAAATAGATCAAAGTTTCATCACATATATATTTTTCTTTATTAGTGTTATTTGTTGTTTTATAAAAAATATTTGTTATTAAATGATATGTTAAATATTAATATACATAGCTGTAGCCACAATACTATTATTATTTTTTTGCTCTCAGATTAATATTTTGTTTGAAACTCATTAAGAATTTATTAAAATTAAGTAATTTTATTGTATATATTATATAAATAAATTTAAATTACATATTTAAATAATTATTTAAATTACATTTTAAATAATTTTTTTAAAAATATAATGTAAAATAGTTCAATAATAAAAGTCAAAACACAAAATACTTTAGAATTAATAGACACTGACACATTAAAGAAATACTAAAAATCATATGGTTCATAAGTGTCAATCCTATTAAACAACAACCCAAGATAGTTACACATTAATGTTGTAGTTTGCATATTTATTAATTATTATGTTTTAAAAAATTAAACTACATATTTAAATATTATGTTTAATTATTATGTTTTAAAAAATTAAACTACATATTTAAATAATTAAACTACATATTTAAGTATTATGTTTAAAAAAATTAAACTACGTATTTCAATGATGTGCCGATGTCTATCATTCTAAAGTATTTTGAGTTTTGATTGTCGTTATTGAAATGTTTCTCAAATTATATTTTAAAAAATATTTTATGTACATTATATATTAACATGAATTTAGTTGTCTTCTTCGATAAAAAAATTCTGTATTAAATGAAAATAATTTTCAAAAATGTATATCCTAATTATGTTACACTTTATTTACATACATTAAACATATTGTAATTTAATATAGTATCCTACATAAAGTATATCTATTTTAAAGTATTATAATTGATAAGTAGGTATTGAGTGATCTTTTTTTTTTTGAAACATTCTCTTAATTAATATTATTGGAGTAATTGGATTTTTTATTCGTGGTTAAAATTAGTGAAATAATTTGATCAATTTCTATATATGCTAATTATTGTTTGGAATGATTATAATATAAAAAATCAATGGGTTATTCATGACATAGTTTATAGTTATAAACGTCTTATCATTAATTATTTTTTAGAAATATCTAATTTCCAAAATAACATTATTTTTTTCTTTTGAAAAAAATTCATTATATAGACTGATCTATTTAGTTGATTATATTTGAAGAAAAAATTAATTGCATTTTTTTTAATCTAAGATTAATTACTATATTTTACTAAATTTGTATGACAAAATAATTAAGTGTAATCTTAAGTAGCTAAGATAGTCATTTGTAGTTATTATTAATGAAAAATTTAATTGTCTTCTTCAACAAAAATATTTATTTTAAGTGAAAAAATAACTTTTCAATGGTATGCATTGGTACCTTATAAACATAATTGAGTTCGGGGGAGGGGTAGAGGAGGGAGTGTAGGTTATGTATATGTAGAACATAATTTGTAGGGTAAAAATAAAATTACAAAAATATTTTTAAAACTAAAGCGAACAATTTTTTTTTATTAACTGAACAATATTTATTTTTAAAAATAAATCGAATGAACTATACACACATACAAAAAATATTTACACAAAAACATTTTTCATTTTTCTTGGCAACCAAATAGTTTGTGTTTTAGCAGTTCAAGGAGTTTGGGAAATAGAAAAAAAGTTAGTTTTGTTTGGAGGGAAAAATATCGAGGAAATAAATGCAAAAATTGAAATAAGGATATTATAGTCTTTTACATTTCTGGCAAAATTTTTCTGGTAATTTAACATTACTCTTAAATTTAATATATTCAAAAGGTAATATAGTAATATTACTTTTATTATTTATTGTTTCTCAAGGTGTGCGTCAAGTCAAGAGTGGACAACTATTGTTGAACAAAGAGAATAATTAATTAATTCTGAGAGTATAGTTATTTTTTTTATATATGTCAGAATTGAAGTAAAAATGGAAAATTCATTTTTAGAATACATAAGAGGATTAGTCCTAACTTGTTGCCACTGTATATATATGTAAGCTTTGTGAGAGTGAGTCCTAATCTTTATTCATTACATATAGCTAGCCCTCTCAGTATAACTTCATGGTGAACATCTTGGAAGTTGTCCATGATGAGTCCTTACCAAAGGAAAATTGGTGGGGAAAGAACTGTGTCTGTCAAATAAATGATTTCTGGTTCCTTCCTAAATTTCTCCCAAGCACTATTCGAGTTCTTAATGAATTCAAACCACTTCCTAATGATGTAATTTTAGCCTCCTTTCCAAAAACTGGTACAACATGGCTTAAATCTCTAGTCTTTTCCATCGTAAATCGATCTTCAAAAGAGTCATTAGTGAAGCATAATCCTCATGACCTTGTTCCTACGCTTGAGGTGCAAGTGTTTGGAACAACTCATCAATCATCTTCAATTACTACTCATGATGAATCTCATTCAACAAGACTATATTCGACTCATATTCCTTACCAGCTTCTAGGTAACAGTTTCCATTCATCTAACTGTCGAGTTATTTACATAACAAGAAATCCTAAGGATACGTTGGTATCAATGTGGCATTTCACGAATAAATGGAAGGATGCAGATCAAGATGGACCATGGCATCTCGAAGAAGCTATAGAGAAATTTTGTTCTGGAGTATTTCCTGGTGGACCTTATTATGATCATGTTATGGGATTCAGAAAGGCAAGCTTGGAGAAACCAAAGAATATATTTTTGATAACTTATGAAGAGCTAATGAAGGACACGAAAATTCATGTGAAGAGATTGGCGGAGTTTCTAGGGTGTCCGTTTATGAATGACGAGGAAGTAGATGAGATAGTGAAGAATTGTAGCTTTGATATTCTTAGTAGTTATGAGGTGAACAAATCTGGGGATTTTCCTAGTTGGTTTCAAGTTCCTTACAATTCCTTCTTTAGACAAGGTGTTGTTGGAGATCATAAAAACTATCTTGATGCTAAGACAATTGAACGTATTGATGCATTAACAAGAGACAAGTTTCATGGAGCTGGTTTTATGTATGGCATTTAGTATTTTGTATTTTTTTTTATTTTTTTTATTTCATGGGGCTGATTGTAGTAATTCCACTCAGTAGCCTCTTTTCTTTTTCTTTATTAATAATAAAATTATTACTTTTGGATAATCACTAAAGTTGATGTCATGTGATGAGGAGGTCACAACATGTTCAACCCTTAAAAATAGCCTCTGACAAAAATGTAAGGTAAGACTATGTACAATAGGCCTTGTGGTAGATCCCTCCCCTTTTACATGGAGTTCGCTTAAGTGCACCGAACTTTTTTTTTTTTTTTTTTTGGTTTCATTCAAAGATTAATTTACAACGCTAACTATTGCGGTATTATTTAATTTTATCAAATGTTAATAACAAATGTTTTGTATCACTTCGTCTATTCCCAAATGATTTGTCTTTCTATTTTAAAAAAATATATTTTTGGGCTAAGATTAAGAGAGATACGTAATTTCATTCAAAATTAAATAATGCTACTTTTTACTGTTAGTAGATTGACACGTGAGATAAAAAGCGTAAAGCACCAGTATATTGTTAAAATATTAAACTTCTTCGTATAGTTTATTAACTAGAGTATTAATTGAGTGTCTTGGTTTTTGAGATACATGTCTATTGAGTGTGAATTTGTTCATGTACTTTGGAAGAAAGCAAAGTCTAGTGATATTATACAATACTCCGGAAGATATGAAGTATAGACTAAATTAATGAAGATAGATATACATACATTAATATAGATACATAGTGTAATTCACCTATAAGTATAAGTATATATGCTAGCCATTTTGTGAACTTTTGAGTGTTTATTAAGTTGAAAATTGGTGCATCTAAATGAAGGCTTTGTTTACTTGGTGTAATGAACTCAAATTGAATGTAACAATAACCAACTTCTCAACTATTATAATAAGACTAGAGTTCAATTAAAAATCCAGAAACTAAATGCAATAACTCAATTAGCAAAAGTCCAAACAAAAATATAGCTAGAAATACTGAACGTAAGAAGTAGGGATTGATAAACGGCAGAAGGGAATGGGAAGCTTAGACTCAGAAATGGGGATGAGAAACACAGATGGTGCCTTTGCACATAATTCACGATGCCCTCTGATAGTGATGTCGTGTTCTATTTCACGATACCCTCAGTGTGCATTCCAAATTATCCTTTGTGAAGGTCTGGCTATGTTGCTTGTATTGGGCCTACTTGTCCTAATATCTATTCGTGTGATATATTTGTTAGTATTGTTATTGGGCTGGCCATGGGGCTGATTCATAACAATACCCCCGTCCTGAATAAGAACTTTGTCCTCAAGGTTCAAGCCAAGAAATCTTGCCAACAAAAGCATTGGTAATCTAGGTGTAGTTACATTGACTTCAAGATGGATGAAGTGCATTTAATGACAAGCACCAGCAAGTCCCTTGTGAGAAAACTCAAGAGCTTCATTCCAAGCTTTGTTTAGTGTGGCAGCATAGTTCACTTCACGTTGGACATGGCTGTGATAAGAAAAAACTTGTAGTTTCTCTAAATGTCCCATAGGCCACAATATCCTTGGAACGGAAATCATATTAAAGGCTGCAATGATACCATTATTGACATGATTAAGTTCTCCAAGAGTCTCATAATTTGCATGATACTCACTCACACTCCGACTTAACATAGGGAGAACACAAGACAGAGGCAAACTAAGCTGTAATCCATATCAAACTCTATGGAAGACCTCCACCAAAGTTTGAAGCATAGTTAAAGCAACATGCTTCCCGTCTTGCAGCCCAGAATTTCTTATCCATGACATATTGTTATGCCTAGGCATTTGCACATTATCCTTAAGCCTTTTCCCATAAAATCATTTGTCTAAATGGACAATTCTAGTTGAACTTCCCACAAAGTAAGCCAATGAGGAAAAACAAATATAGTGAATATGCTCCTAGCTATCCTTGAAATGTACAAATTTAAGGTTAGACTCAACTTGTTCCATGTCATCCAATAGCTTGTGAAATTTTGTCTGACGGTAAGTTTTGGGTCGTGGATTGATCCGATCCGATCCGAAGTTGTTATCTGTAAAAAAAAAAAAAAAAAGAGGGATAAATGCTAATTTAACAGTTACATAGTAACTGCTTCAATGTACACAATATTTTATTTTTAAAAGAGAGACTTCACGCTCTTTCAAAAGAGGAAAAGAAAAGAGAAAAATATAAAAACAATATTCTTCTTAAATTAAAGACATCCAACAAAAGAGACATTTAGTTTGTGAATCACTTACCTTGTTTCCTTGAGATTCAAGTTTGGCTTGGAGCAATTCTTCAAAGAAAAGAATTTTCGTTGATCTTCCGTTGTCAATAACAGGTACACAAATCTCATTCCTATTATGAAAGTTAAACAATGATATCAGAGCATGGTTCATTGCTCCAATTTTTTTTTCCGATTCTTCATTTTTCGCAAACTATCGAAAAAAATCTAAACAACACATTAGGGTGATGTCAAACATGATAGTTCAACTCAAGAATGTTGGCCATGTTCTCTCAGATGAGCAACAAGTTCATGTAGTGATTTCTTCTTTTCCCTATAATTGGGAACATTTGAAGGTTAACTTGATCCATAATGACAGCATCAAAACTTTTTTCTGATGTTGCCCGTTATATTGACTTGAAGATGAGCGGCTTGGTGCTGCTAAAGCTGTTTCTAATGCCTCTGTGGCAAAGTCAAGTGGTACAAAATCTTCAGGCTTCAAGCGAAAGAATAATTGGAAAAGAAATGGGAAAGAAAAAGAGACTGGAGAAGAGCCCTCTAACAAAAATAAGAAGTCAAATTAAAAAGAAAAAGAAAAATGGTTCTTCAAGAAGAGAGACAAGAGTAAAATAAAGTGCTACAATTGACAAGTATTTGGGAATTTTGCTCGGGCATGTACCGAGCCCAAAAAGGTAGCATTTCTAAACGCATCTCTAAGTGTTACATATGTTTCTAGCACTTATTTACTAACTGAATCCTTATCCTATGTAGGTTGTAGACTCAGGATCCACCAACCACGTGAGTCGAGATAGACAGGCGTTTGTTTGTGGACTTTCGTCAAATTTCATCTAAATCAAGGTGGATCTTGATGAGTCCACAAATTAGACTCATTTAGGGCTATGTTTTAATAGAAATTGTGTCCTCAAATGCTTATTTTATCTCAATATCTAATGAAAACCCTTAAGTTTCAGGTATTTGAAGTTTGAAGGAAAACATGGACACTACATCGCAAAAAGGAACGAAAATGCTGAAAAGAATGAAGAAATGAAGGCTTGAGGATCGTCAAGTCCACTTGGCGAGTCGCTGAAGGGTATTACTTCACCTTTTGTTCCAGTGTGCTGAGCCCTGAAGGAAAGGATCAAGTCGGCGGAAAAAAGGAGCAGTCGGCGCATCGCCAAGAAGTTTCGCGAAGCAGTACCATGTTGCCCAATGATCCAGAGCACGATGATGCTGAAGGATGGTGCAAGACGGCGATGAACTACACCAAAAGGTGAATCACCGAGTTGATCGGTGATTTCGACTAACGACGCCGAATGATCCGCTGCAGCACAAATTTGTGAAAACTATAAATACTAGTTAGAGTTGTAGTTTTAATAGTCAAACAATTATTTTAATTTTCATATAGAATAGTACTTTTTGATATTTTTGCTCTAAGTTTGAGAGGGTTTTGAAGACTTGAAGATCCAAAGGGTTTCATCTTCAAGATTTGGGTTTGGGTCTCTTGGATTCTTCAATTTTAGCCTATATCAAGACTTAAATCTTCATACCCAGTTGAATGTGAGCTCAATTTGGTATAAATTTCTATCTCTTATACATGTGTGGCTAAAAACCCCAATTTTTGGGGTGTGATTTAACGAATATGGGTTAAGATAATTGTTGGGTCTTGCTTGCTGATAGTTTAATCATAGTTTAATTGTGATTTCGTTTAGTAGTTGTGGATGAATTTAATGAATTAGTAGTTGCAAATACAAGTTTATTTATGTGTTTTCAGCTTGCTCGAGAGAGAGGTCGTAAAACTAAAACTACTAAATTGATGGTCAGTGTGAGTGGGTCGACATGAGGTTCAACTCGAGAGAGTAAACCCTAGTCCCATGTCCACACACTCAGCTCGAGAGAGTGAGTGGGTTAAGGAGGAGGCTGGTCTTCATGCGGCAAGTGGGTGTCCGAGAGGAAGGAACTTTAAACGGGGTAAGTTGCTCGAGAGAAAGAATATCCCCCTTAAAGTTTAGCCTAGTCACAATTATTCTATGAATCTTCTATCGAAAGCATGTACCTAATAATCTAGCTTAACCCATATTCCCGGCACATCCCAAGGATCCCCTCTCAGTATTTAGAAATCCTTGTTTATTTTGCTGTTTTTACTCACTAGTGACAAAATCCCATTGTTAATTGACACTTTTGTGTCTCCTTTTAATTTACAATATTTTTAATCGTTAATGTCTTTAGCTACGACTAGTTAGAACTAAATTTTATTTTTCTATTAATTCTCAAAACCACTCTCTTGGGAACTATCCCAACCCTTGGTTGGATTACTAAACTATTGTACGATCGTAGACACTTGCATCAGAAGTTGTGTCTTGATTACACAAACATAAAAATGGTGCCGCTGCCAGGGAGTGGTATTATTTGAGAATTCTTTGATTAGTAGAATTTTTGTTCTTCTTAGTTGTAGTTTTACTTTCCTAATTTTTACTTTTGTATTTTTTCTTGTTTGAGCTTTGAAACAGAGGAGATGCGTATGTCAAGCAATACTCGTGAGCAAATGGAGTTTCCTCCATTAGAAGTAATGATGTTCAAGGATCGTATTCTAACTTTCAAACAATTGGAAGGTGAATGGATTCATGAGGTATGTACAAGGTTTAAATTGCTTCTGATTCGATGCCCCACTCATGAAATTCCCGATATAGTCCTTCTGGACTGCTTCTACATAAGTCTTGGTCCCAGAAACAAAGCATTGGCTGATCGACTCATTCCGGGTGGTATTACACATCAGCCCTATGCGAATGCAGCCCACCTGCTTGATTACATGGCTGAAGCAAACCAAGAAGTAGAGAAGAACTTCATGCTGGCCGCACTGATGACTCAGATGGATGAATTGGCCAAAAAGATACTGGAGATTGAAGTCCAATGCAAAAGGAAGGACAGATACATCCCCCCTCATGAGGGAAGAAAGCCCAAGGAGAATGAGGGTACACGTGTTGAAGGAAGGCTCTCAATCATTCTCAACAAGGTAAGTGAGCATGATAGGGTACTGCAAGAAGTGAAAGAGAACATCAAATTGATGAAACAGATAATAGGTTCTCATTCCAGATCCATTTAGCTGCTAGAGAACCTTACGGGTCATATGATACCTCACCTCCATCCGGCACAAAGCAGGGGGTCGCCAAGTGATGTTTTGGCTAACCCCAAAAGTGAAGTTTAGGTGTTAACTTGCGTCGTGCCACGACGTTAACTAAGGCGCTATTTGGGAGGCAACCCAAAGCCCTTTATTGCTTTATGTTACTTTGATAAAATAATGGTGTGTTAATTGTGCAGGAAGAAGGGTGGGAAGCATTTGGAAAGAAAGATATTGGCGAGGGAAAAGTCGGTTGGCGAGTCACCAAAGTATTAAGAGACCCGACTCATGCCACCATTTGATCCAACCCTGCTTGGATTTGGGGTCTGTAAAACTCGGCGGTCCCAAAGAAATGATTGGCGAGTCGCCGATCAGCTCGGCGACCCCGATTTGTATCGCCGTTTGGATCCATACATTAAGTGGGGGATTCTGTAAAACTCGGCGAGGAAGATTATTACTTTGCGCGATGCCGAATGGTTCAGCGCTCATGACTAATGTCGCCGAGTGGGAAAGAACAAGACTATTTTTCAAGCCAAAGGTTTAGAAGTTTCAATTTCCTACGCTCTCCCTCATTTTCAAACTTTACAAACTCACACCTAGTTTTACTTTCCATTTTGTTGCATCTCTATTGTACTTTGGTTGATTTATGCTTGGAATTGGATTACCTTGCCACCTAGCACTACAATCATTTCGTAGTCAGCATAAAAGGTCAGTTTTGTATGCCCTGAATTCATTTCATTAAAATTTATGCCCATTTGCAATAACTAGATCTTGTTGAACATATTCTGACCCTACCAGATAGGACTAGATTGGTTACACGCATGCTTTAATTTGACAATCTTGCTCGAGTAGTTATGACTGTTGAATTCCAGTGATTGTATGCCTTAATCTGGATGAAAAATCGTGGGTTATGCATAAGTGCCGCTGGGTCTGAGCTTAATTTGGCTATTGCATATTTTGATTTTGCTTTCGGGGGTTGCGGGGTTGAATTCGAGAAGATGGGTTGAAAATAGGTACGTTGAGCCGTTTGGCGAGCTGGGTGTGCTGTTGAATCAGTCAGCGTTTCGCCTAAAGTCCCCATCTCACCTTTCATTTAGTGATAAATGTGCTGTTAATTTTGTAACTTTCGGTGAGAAGTTGAAGGTCGCCAAAGACTTTCGGCGACTTGTCGAAAGTCTCGCTTCACCCTTGTCAACTCTCTTGAATATCTGTGCACTGTATCTTTCAGCGGACTAATTCTAGATCGCCGAAAGATATCGACGACTCGCCGAAAGAGTCGGTGAAGTTTATCAGTGCTTTTATCAAATATTTCTCTAACTTCTCTTCGAGATTTTTCAGATATGACCAAACCTAAAGTTGCTAAAAGAATAATGCCAGCCCAAGAGAAGTCCAAAGGAATTGCGATAAAGGAAGATGCAGTTACGTCAAAAGGAAAAGCTTTGAAACTATCCACAACTATTGGGAAAGGCAAGGGCAAGAGGCCCACTCCTGCCAGTAAAACCATCACCCTAGATCCAAATACTCCTCCATGGGCCAGGAGGTTTTGTAGAGCAGTGCACGTCTTTCTGGCAAACTCACAATCAACAGACCTTGGTGAAGCGGACACTGCTGTTCCTTCTGAGGTCACTCCGGGCAATGAGGACCTGGCAGATGGAGTGACTGTGTAGACATAATCCCTCTTTACTTCCCTCTCTGTCTTACTATATTTTTACTTTTGGATACTTTCATTTGCATTTGAGGACAAACACTTTTATTTGTGGTGGGGTGAGACCCACTTTTGTGTGCTACTGGTGTTCATGTTTTGTGGATATATTTTGGGTTTTTCTATTTAAAATTGCGTAAATACTGTGTTTTTGTGGATGTTTGAGCTATGACTCCTTGCTGTTTTAATTGAAAAATGATTTTGACCCGTTCGAAATTATTTGCCACCTCTCGTGTGTTGAATATGGTTGTTCCTTGGCAAATTTGAGTCTTGATTTCAATCAATACCGATGACATCAATAGTGCTTACAATTGAACGAACATGAATGTACGGCTACGATGAGGCCAAATGAAGTGGCATAGACAATATGTGAACTCTTTACATCTCGTTGTGATTATCCATTTATCAAATCAATTCTCTTGTGATGACCGTTGCACACTAGCGAAAGTGTGGAGTCTTGTTTGACTTAAGTGTCGATGCCTTGTGTGATAAGCTTACCTGGAACCATGCATGACAACACCTAGAATTTGCCCCGTTAGTCCGGTCGACTAAGTAAGACTTTCTCTTGATATGATCTTAGGTAACTTCGAAGAGTGTGAACAAATTTGACATATACCTCTTTTATGACCTACCTTGTGAGCGTGTGATTATCTCTTGAACACCTTTTGAGCCTTACCCTTCTTTGGAAGAAACTTGGTGAAAACTAGACATTTCTTAATCCATTACCTAAAATCCTCTTGAATTGTGGTTAATTGAATAACCAACTTAGGCCAAAAGCCTAAGTTGGGGGTGTGGTTAAAAGATAAGGGCAAGTCAAGAATAGCAAGGAAAGTCTCCTCTTACCCATGGTTTTAAGAAAAATGAAACCCCTCCATAAAAAAAAAGAGAAAAGAGAAAGAAAAAGAAAAAAAATGAAAAAGAAAGTTGTGAAATAAAGTACAAAAGAAATGGGGTTTGCAAACAATCCATAGAAAGGGAATAATAGGATGACTTATGAGCACTAAAGAGAATGATGAAGGAAGAGGAAATGAAGTGTTGTGAGCATAGCATTTAATGAGGATAAAAGTCACTGAGCCTAGATGACCATACCTTTACACTCAGCCCCGTTACAAGCCTTGTTAAGACCTTTGTGATCTTGAGACAGTCAAAACAAATGTTGATTGGAAAATACGGGCAAACCTATGGGTGAAAGCATGCATTGTGTTCCTCTTTTTGAGTGTGAGCGTTGTATCTGATTCCTGAACTTTAAATTGATTATACCTTTGCATGTGAAAATGGAATCATCATTTGTGTGAGGGCATTCAAAGGCTTTTATTAAGCTTGAACTTGCATTTGAAGCAAGTATTGCGAGCTTGAGAATCTTTGGTAATGGTGTGTCACAACTTGAATCTTTGAGTACACAATTGATCCTTGCATGAGTAAATTGAGTCTTGTTGTGTGTATTCATGATTGAGTCTTGTGTAGCACTGTTCGAGACACCTTTTTTGAACGGCTGAACTTGAGGACAAGCAAAATTTTAAGTTGGGGGTGTTGATGAGTCCACAAATTGGACTCATTTAGGGCTATGTTTTAATAGAAATTGTGTCCTCAAATGCTTATTTTATCTCAATATCTGATGCAAACCCTTAAGTTTCAGGTATTTGAAGTTTGAAGGAAAACATGGACACTACGTCGCAAAAAGGAACAAAAAGGCTGAAAAGAATGAAGAAATGAAGGCCTGAGGATCGCCAAGTCCACTTGGCGAGTCGTCGAAGGGTCTTACTTTGCCTTTTGTTCCAGTGTGCTGAGCCCTGAAAGAAAGGATCAAGTCGGCATAAAAAGGGGGCAGTCGATGCATCGCCGAGAAGTTCCGCAAAGAAGTACCATATTGCCCAATGATCTAGAGCACGACGATGCCGAAGGATGGTGCAAGACGGCGATGAACTACACCAAAAGGCGAATCGCCGAGTTGATTGGCGATTCCGACTAACGACGCCGAATGATCCGCTGCAGCACAAATCTTTGAAAACTATAAATACTAGTTAGAGTTGTAGTTTTATTAGTCAAACAATTATTTTAATTTTCATATAGAATAGTACTTTTTGATATTTTTACTCTAAGTTTGAGAGGGGTTTTGAAGACTTGAAGATCCAAAGGGTTTCATCTTCAAGTTTTGGGTTTGGGTCTCTTGGATTCTTCAATTTTGGCCTGTATCAAGACTTTAATCTTCATACCCAGTTGAATGCGAGCTCAATTTGGTATAAATTTCTATCTATTATACATGTGTGGCTAAAAACCCCAATTTTTGGGGTGTGATTTAACGAATATGGGTTAAGATAATTGTTAGGTCTTGCTTGCTGATAGTTTAATCGTAGTTTAATTGTGATTTCGTTTAGTAGTTTTGGATGAATTTAATGAATTTGTAGTTTCAAATACAAGTTTATTTATGTGTTTTCGGCTTGCTCGAGAGAGAGGTCGTAAAACTAAAACCCCTAAATTGATGGCCAGTGTGAATGGGTCGACATGAGGTTCAACTCGAGAGAGTGAACCCTAGTCCCATGTCCACACATTCAGTTCGAGAGAGTAAGTGGGTTACGGCGAAGGCTGGTCTTTATTCGGCAAGTGGGTTTTCGAGAGGAAGGAATTTTAAACGGGGTAAGTTGCTCGAGAGAGAGCTTATCCTCCTTAAAGTTTAGCCTAGTGACAATTATTTTATGAATCTTCTATTGAAAACATGTATCCAATAATCTAGCTTAACACGTATTCCCGTCACATCCCAAGGATCCCCTCTCAGTATTTAGAAAACCTTGTTTATTTTGCTGTTTTTACTCACTAGTGTCAAAATTCCATTGTTAATTGACACTCTTGTGTCCCCCTTTAATCTATAATATTTTTAATCGTTAATGCCTTTAGCTACGACTAGTTAGAACTAAATTTTATTTTTCTATTAGTTCTCAAAACCACTCTATTGGGAACGATCCCAACCTTTGGTTGGGTTACTTAACTATTGTACGATCGTAGACACTTGCATCGGAAGTTGTGTCTTGATTACGCAAACATCAGATCTATATATAAAATAAAGCTATGATGTGTCTGTTCTTTTAGATGGGTTTGATTTGATTTTAGTCATAATGGTGTTAGAATAACTTTTGATAATGTTTTACATGGTTTTGTACTACGCTATGATCTTTTTATCATTTTAGATTGTAGTCCTTCAACTTATGATTATTATGTTGACTGTTGTGTAACTGTATGTTATTCAAGTAATAATGATATTGATGTTATTACATGGCTTGTAAGATTGGGTCACATAGGGCAAGATCGAATGAATAGGTTGGTAAAGGAAGGAAATTTAGGTTCTTTCACCAAAATTGATATGCCAACTTGTGAAAATTGTCTTGCTGGAAAGATTACGCGTAAACCATTTGGGAAGGCTACACTACTAGAAAATAGGCCTACGGCAACGCATCAAAAACCGTTGCAATAGATAGGACAATCGTTGCCATAGGGCTATCGCAACGGTTACACATGCGTTACATCAGCTCGCGTGGCCATAGAGCTATGGCAATGGTTGGTGCAACGGTTGTCAAAATGTGTTGCCATAGGGCCATCAATGGCAACGGTTATTCTTCCTTCCGCTGCAACAGAAATAGTTTGTAAGTACAACGGTTTAAAACCGTCGCCATAGAATTTATTGCACTGTACATTTATATGATCTATGGCAACGATTATTATCATCTATTGTGTCGGTTACATTTTCTATGGGAATTATTTGCCTTACCTATTGCAACAGTTTTTCATACCTATTGCTACGGTGTAGATGAAATAGCAATCTTTAATAAATCATAATAGAAAAAAAAAATATAATTTGTCCATCCAAAAATTTTCATACACATTCATAAATTCAAATCTCCAGCAAAAGCTATTGTAATAATACATCCCTAAATGCT
>JAJOOE010017583.1:0-12686 GCA_036250405.1 Solanum raphanifolium
AGTAAGAAAATGAGAAGTGTCGTAAACATGAGATCATTACCCTTGAATCCATAATCCAATTCAAGGTGAGTTAGGATCAAAGTCAAGTGAAGTTAGAGCCAAGCTTAGAAGTTAAGCAAGTCAAAGCAAGTCTTTAAAGCTTTCCAAGAGTCGTTGTCGAACGTTTTAACTTCATTTTAAGGCTCAAGTTCCAAGTTAAGTATAGAGTTCCAAGTTGAGTATAGAGTTCCAAGTAAAGTATAGAGTTTCAAGTTAAGTCAAGAGTTCGAGTTAAGACAAGAGCATAAAGTTGAGTCCATTTCTCAAAAGCTATTAGGGAACTAAGTATTCCCAAAGAAGTTTATAAAAGTTTTTACATTTGAGATGAGTTGAAACTGAGATTTCTAAAAGAGTTTTGAGCATTTTGAGTACTATCTCTTTTAAGAAAAACATGAGTTTTGCGAAAGAGTTTCTAAAATATGATTAGTATGACAAATCAAGTATCTCATCAATGTTTAAACAGTATGGTCTCTAATTATACCATCAATGTTTAAGCAGTATGAATATCCCGAGTCATCAATGATCATATTAAAATTATGGTTTTGAGATGTTCTTTTTAAAAAGAGTTTTCAAGAACCTTTTTGGCTAGTTTTGAGTAATTACCTCAACTAAAGAAAGATGTGTTTAAAACACTAATGAACTAAAGTATTTTGAGGAGTAGTCTTGAGCACCGAATTGGGGACACAAGTTCATATTAACTCAACTCTCCATAAGAACCATGTAGCCAAACATGGGACTTCTCGGGTCATACTTTTTAGATGATCACGAAAGTTAAGCTAGCGGATCCACTAAGCAAAAGTTAAAGTAAGGTCCTATATCACGGCAAGGTATAGGATGGTCCTCGGGCAACGTGAGGTAAAACGTTGTATCATCACTAGGACTCATAGTGGTGGTTATCGGTTAGAGAAAATCCCACAGTAGAAATTGCATGGTTCCTCGAGGGGTTCTGCTTAGTATGGATAGGGTATGGGACTCCATTCATGCATTGCACAAGTAGACTTTGAGAGGAAGCATGGTATTTTCATGATATTATAAATATGATTTTCATGTCATGTTTTAAATAGTTTTACAAGCTTTATATATTGCATGTGTCTTATTGCTTTATATATTGAGTTCGGTTATTCATAAGTTGAACAGAGCCAAGGTAAGTTCTCTTTCGTATCCCTTTCACGCTTAAGTTGTGGTTTAGCTTTCCAGCTCGCATACTCGTACATTCAATGTATTGATGCCAGTTGGCCTGCATCTTATGACGATGCAGACAAAAGTACCCCGAATCAGCATATTGCACGCCGTTGATCCAGCTGAGCACTCCAGAGTCAGTGGTGAGCCTCCTTGCTTTCCGGAGGACTCGGATATTTTGTGTTCCTAGTTTTATTTTATTAGGATGTTGCGGGGCTGTCCCAACATCCATCTCAGTATTTTAGAGGCTTCAGAGACAGTCAGTCAGTTAGTATTGAGTCTCTCATCTATGTATATATGTAAATATTCTATTTTGAGACACGAGTTGCCTTTTGGCATGTTATGTATCAGTTAAGTTGTTTCATAACCGTGCATGGTATTGAGTTAAGCTGTTGAGTTAAGTTTCCGCTGAGTTAAGAAAGCCAGGCCAAGGGTCAGCTTGGGGCCAACAATGGTCTCCGGGTGCCGGTCCCGCCCAGGGTGTAGGCTCGGGGCGTGACATTTTCTTTTCATCTTTTATTATTTCTGGTTTGCTAATCTGAATACAGGAGACAACAAGCTTAAGAAATTTAATATTGATGATATTTTCTGTGGTAAGGAAATTACTTTTATTTTTTGTGTTCTTTTTGTTGGAAAAAAAAAAAGAAGAAAAAGAGAATTATTTTATCATATGAAAAAAAAGATTTAGGATGAATTAGTACCACTTTAATATGTTTGAGTATATTTTATGTACTAAGTTTTTCTTGGATGGGTAAAATTATTTTTATTTTCTTCCCAAGTGTATTGAAGCATTGCACCCCTTCAGTTTTCTTTTCAATAAGAAAAGTTATTTTGCGCATAAATGTTAAGACCATATGTACTTTAATTTTTTTTCTATATTCTTGGTTTTATATATATCTATGAGAAGAAGTAAATGAACAGATGTTGTCTCCTGACAATATTTGAACATGAGTTTAGTTTCTCGTTGAAATTCAATGTCTTCTGAGGAAAATTGAAATATGATGGAAACTGGGAAAGAAGGAAAAAATTGGCAAGAAAAGTGACTTTCATGGAATCATTGTTGACAAATAGAATATGATTCAATGGGGGTAAAAATCAGGTTTTATCTTTATTTTTCTTAATTATTATTTCTTTTTTCTATCCTTTATAAGTTAATGAGATTTATTTCATAAATGTTAGGATAAATGGTCATTATGTCATGATCTCAGAATATATTTTTATTACTATTAATATGTATTTTGTTTAGACGTAGAAAAAAAAACTTGTGTAGTTTTCTATTCCATGTGAAATTTGATTGTGTCTGACTTTTGGAGACTAAAATCCTCTGATTTTTTACTCCTTTGGTTTGAAGAATATAAGAACTTCACGAACAAATCAGATTCTGCATTGGTTTGAAGAATATAGAAACTTCACCAATTTGTTAAATACTCTGTTTGAATGAATATTTTGACTTGAAGAGTACAAAATCTTCGTCAGGAATATTAAGGCTAAATGATTTGAAAAAGATAAAAAATTTATCGTTAGCTAGAAACAGTGTTGTATTTGAGGTTTCTGAAGATTAAAACTTTTTTGGTTTACTTCTCTGTTTGAATGTGAAACTGATTCGAAGAATATAAAAACTTCATCAGAATTCAAGGTTCATTCGGTTAATGATTAGAAGAATATAAAAACTTCATCGTTAAACAAGAAACAAGTTGTATAAAGATTGAATCTTTATTGTTAGTATTCTAAATATTAAGTGGTCTGTCTAGTTGTGACAGAAAGGAAAAAAAATAGTAGAAACCTAAAATTAGTGATTTTTGTGCTTGCAATGGGTGTTTCTATGGATTAAATCTCCAAAAAAAATAAAGGTTTTGTGTTGCCAATGTGTATTTTGATGGTATACAATTTGAAAGCATGGAAAAAATATGTGGAAAATAATTTTAAATACTTGAAAAATATTTTTGAGAACTTATTTAAAATGTGGGGGGCTCTTTACTTGTGATAAAGATAAAATTAGACTTACTATCTAATTTAAATTTGAAAGTACAAGATATGAAATTTAATGACATTCTTGTATTATATTAGACCCACAAAATTCTTGGAGTATATTTGATATTGTGGTCGTTGAGTCACTCTTTACTAGTGTATGATGATGACTACTATAAAACCACAAAATTATATTACTCATTCAAAAGAATTGTATTCTTTGATGAAAAAGTGTCTCTTAAAATATTGTGATTTTTCATGAAAAGATATGTCTATTAAAATAAATTTATTTGTATAGACATGAACATTGGTGAAAAGTGATTTGTTATGTTTGTGTTGTAAAACAAACATTTGGGTCATATTACCCTTATTGGACCGAAGAGACTATGGTCATGGGTAATTCTATAACAAATTGAATGTTATGGAAAGGTTCTTCTGCAAAGGACATTTGGCAAGGTGCTTACTCTAAAGCAATGTCTGTATTTGACAAAGTTATAAAAAGTAAAGAACAAAATATTTGTAGGAAAAAGTTACCTCACGGAAGGTCTTTTCAAACTCACTGTTTCTGTTTGTTCTTACTTACTTGAATCAAATTGTTTGTGACATGAATGCTTAGGACATGTCAATTACAAAACCTTGCAAAAACTGATCAACTTAGAAGTTTTGCCTAACTTCTAGTGCAATAAATCAAAATGTCAAGTATGTGTTGAATCCAAGTATGTTAAGCATACTTATAAATTTGTTGAAAGGAATTTTAATTCTTTAGAATTGATTTACACTGACATTTGTGATATGAAGTCAACACCATCTCTTGGTGAGAAAAAGTGTTTCATAAATTTTATTGACAATTGCACTAGATTGTGTTATGTCTATTTGTTGAATGGTAAAGATGAAGCAACAGAAACATATAGGCAATATAAAATTAAAGTTGAAAATCAGTTTGATAAAAAAGATTGTCATGATTAGAAGTGGTAGATGTGGAGAATATGAATCTTCTTTTGCAAAAATATATTTGGAAAATGGAATCATCCATCAAATTACTGCACATACTCACCTCAATCTAATGAAATTGTTGACAAGAAAAAACTGAACTTTGAAGGAAATGTTGAATGTCATACTTATAAGTTCAGGTTTACCACAAAATTTGTGGGGGTGCTATCATTATAGCAAAAGAGAACAACAAAAAGTTTGTTTGTTCTGAAAGAGAGAAACAAAAGTTTTATTTATTAGTAAAGGGAGCAACAAAAACAAAACATTGGTCTTTTTAAGAAAGGGAGCAACAAATAGTTTTGTTTGTTCAGGCTTTGTTGTATCCTGATAGAGAACTGTTTGTAGCCCCTTAAAGTATATACAAGCAATAACTCTTGAATGATAGTGATCCAACAATTTTCAATATAGTCTATTCCATATGAGAAATGGAAATGAGGGAACTATTTCCAAACGGGTCAAAATAGAACCTAAGACTGTGGATTGTATGTTCATTGGATATGCTACAAATAGTAAAGCATGTCAATTTATGGTTCATATGTCTGAACCATCGGATAGTTAAGTGAAGGGTCTAAGCGACCTTGAAACGAACCAAAGGAGAATGTACTTAATAAAGAGATTCAGAGGTGTAGTACATGTCAATGGACAAATTACTTCCTTCGAGTTTGATTTTGTAACATTTCTTCTTAAAAATGAGTCTCATAAATTCGAAGAAGCTATGCCCTCTGTGGACTCAATCTCTTTGGAAAGAGGTTGTCAATAGCAAGATAGATTCAATCTTAAGCAACATACTTGAGGGTTGGTTGATCTTTCTCCAGGAAATAAACTTTTGGGTTCAAAGTAGATCTACAAAAGGAAAAGAAAGTTGATGGAACTATTGACAAATACAAAGCAAGATTTGTTGTCATAGGATTTAGACAATAAGAAGACATTGATAATTTTGACACATAATAGCCACTAGCTAGGATTACATCAATTTAGATGTTAATTGCGTTAGTTGCGGTATATGACCTTCAAATTCGTCAAAATGGATGGAGGAAGAAATTTACACGGAACAACCCGAGGGCTTTGTGGTTCCAGGTAAAGAAAAGAAAGTCTGTAAACTTGTTAAGTCACTTTGTGGACTAAAAACAAGGGCCCAAATAATGACATGCGAAGTTTGACCAAACTATGTTGGCAAATGAATTCAAGATTAATGAATGTGATAAATGTTTTAACATTAAAAACACTCCAAATCACAAGGTCATTATTTGTTTTTATGTTGATCATCAAAAGAGGCATTTATGACAAAAATGCTACTAAGCATATGTGATGAGTCCGACATTTGGACTCATTTAGGGCTTTATTTACAATGATTAGTATCCTCAAATACTTATTGTGCCAATAACTGATATAAAACCCTTGGTTTCCAGGTCTATGGATTGAGAAACAAAGCAAGGACACTAATTTGCAAAAAGGAACGAAGCGAGCTGAAAGAATGAATAAAAGCAAGCCTGGTGATCGCCAAGTCCACTTGGCGAGTCGCCGAACGGTTGCTTGACCGCCTAAAGTTCCAGTGTGGCAAGCCCAGAAGGAAAGAAACAAGTTGGCGAGAGAAAGGAGCACTCGGCGAATTGCCGAGTGGTTTCGCAATGGAGTGTTGGATCGCCCAAAGCTACAGACTTTGAGGATGCTGAAGGCCAATGTAGAAAGGCGATGGAATTGACCAAAGGGCGGATCGACGAGTGGATCGCCGAGCCCAACTTACCGCACTGAGTGGCTCCTCAGAGCAGATTTTTAGCGACTATAAATACATCGTTGAACATTTAGTTTATGAGATTTATTCATAATCAATTACTCTTTAAAACATATTTGGAATTAAGTTTTGAACTGTGAGACAAGTTTTCTCTAGTTTTCCTTTAACTTTGAAGAATTGAAGTTTTTTACTTTTGAGAAATTGGAAGTGAGTCTTTGAGATTCTTCGATTTGGACCTTTGTAAAGACGAAATCAATCTTACCCAGTTGATGGAAACTCAATTTGGTAACGATTTTTATCTTTTTATGATGTCTAGCTAAAACACCAATTCTTGGGGTGCGATTATGTGATTATGGGCTGATTTAGCTTATGGGTATTGCTAATTGTTAGTTTAAATGCTATTTAGAAGTGAGTTCAATAAATAATTATGGTTTAATTTAAGAATTGTAGTTGCAAATGCAGTTCTACCCTTGTGTTTTTGGCTTACTCGAGAAAGAGGTTTTAAAACTAAGATTATTGATTGATGGTCTATGGGTATTGGGTTGTCATGGGTTCAGCTCGAGAGAGTGAATCCTAAACCCTTTTCCACACATTCAGCTCGAGAGAGTGAATTGACTAAAGTGTAGGCTATTTTTATTTTGGATGCTTGTTGATATTCGAGAGAAATCGACTTGATTCGGGGTAAATTGTTCGAGAGAAAGTTTACCTGCTCAATAGTCTAACTTACTCACTAATATTTAGCTATTTTCTAATAGTTGCAATTACCCATTTAATCGAAATTGGCTCTTCTGATATCTAATGGTACTCCTAAGTTAATCGAGGTTGGAGCACCCATTGAAAAGAAGGACCTCAACATAGCAACAAGGTTCTGGTTTGGCTTCATCAGCAGTTCGATAATGCCATCTCAAAATGAGTCTATTCTCCGACACATGAAAGCGGCTTGCTTGGGTAACATTATTGATGGGACGAAGCTGAACTTAGGTATGATCATTGCACATAAGACGGTCATAAGGGCCAAGCAACGCCATACCTCCCTTTTTTTCGGTGTTGATCACTGAGTTGAGCAAACGGGCTCGGGTGCCTCGAGATGAGAAGAAGGATATAGAAGTGACTCCCACATCTTGTAACGACATTTGACGGATTGAGGCTGAATACCTGAAGGATGAGGCGGAAAATAATAAGGCAGCCCCAGTGGACACCTCCCCGGTTGTTGATACTGACACATTACCTACAGAGGGAATATTTCCTACTCTGGCCCCTAGGCCATTAGGTATATCTAGTGTTACGCCTTCTGTTACTCCCAGTTCCTCTACAGCTCCCCTGCCTCCAAGGTCTACTGTTGCTGCTGCCTGACTCCCGTTCACCCAGGCTGCATTGCTTCAGATAGGGAAGCTAGCCTACTTTACGGATAGGCGTGCCTCCAGGCTTCAGGCCACCATCCCTGGGATGATCGAGAGGTCCCTGAGTGTTGCCATGACACCCCTTAGTGTGTCTCTTGATGCCCTTGCGGCAAGGATAATGGCGTGTGAGCAAGGCAAGAGGGCCACTGATGAGGTGACGACCCTAAATGCCGCGATTGCTGAGCTGAGGAAGGACGTGGACCATTTGAAGTCCACAGATATGTCCATGATATTTGGGACGGTGGAGATCCCTGATATGTCTGTTAATACAGATGTGCCTCCGGCTACCACCGAAAATGAGGTTCGAGTTTAGGAGGTAGCTGCTGCAGAGTCCGAGGATGAGACTGATGAAGAGCAGCTTGGTGTCGATGATGAGGCGACCTATGAGGGCCTGACAGAGGTTGAGGAGGCGATGATAGATTCTGTCGTGCAGATTTCTTTAGCAGACACCACTATGGTTGGATCTAGTGTTACTGATAGCCCGGTCATTGATGCCCAAGATTAGAGTGTTGCACCGGGCACTGATGCCCTGACAAATAGAGCGATTGTGTAGACATGACCTTCTTTACCTCTCTCTGTGTCTTTTTTATTCACTTTTGGATATTTTTGTTGCATTTAAGGACAAATTGCTTTTTATTTATAGTGGGGTGAGGTATTTCCATAACTACCTCTTGTGATTATTATTTTTGTATATATTGGGTTTTTGTGCTGTAAATTGTGTTTTGACATTGTTTTGTGGATGTTTGAGCTCGTGGCCCCGTATTTTGAATGCAAATAGTTTTTGACCCACCCTTTTAAAAAAAATTGCCACCTCTTGTCGTGTTTGAATGTGGTTGTTCTTATGCAAATTTGAGTGTCTGTTCTGATCAATATCGATGACTTGAATAGTGCTCTTAATCGAACAAAAATGAATGTACGGCTACGATGAGGCCAAATGAAGTTGCATAGACAGTATGTGAACTTTTTGCATCTCGTGGTGAGTAGCCAATTATCAAATGAGACTCTTGTGATGAATATTGCACACTAGCGAAAGTGTGGAGTCCTGTTAGATATTGGTGCTAATGTCTTGTATGATGAGCTTACCGTGAACCTTGTGTGATGGCACCTAGAATTTACCCTGTTGGTCCGATTGTCTAAGTGATGCAAGCTCTTGAAATGATCTTAGACAACAATTTTGAAGAATGAAACAATTTGACAATTATACCTCTTTTGTAGCCAACCTTGTGAGTGTGTGAACCTTTCTTGAACCCCCTTTGAGCCTTATCCTTTTCTTAGAAGAAACTTGAGCAAATAAGACCTCTTTTTATCCATTCACGCATAATCCTCATGAAGTGTGATTTGTATGAATAGCCAACTTAGGCCAAAAGCCTAAGTTGGGGGTGTGGTGAAAAGAGAAGGTAAATCAAGAAGTGCAAAAAAGTCCCCCTTGATCCATGGTTTTGAGAAAGATGGAACCCCTCCATACAAAAAAAAAGAGAAAAAGAAAAGAAGAATGAAAAAGAAAAGGAACGAAAAAGTTGAGAAATAAAGCTATGAAAGTTGCAAAAGAAATGGGATGTTCGGTATTCCATGAAAGTGAATAATGGGGTGAATTTTGAGCATGAATGACAATGTTGAAGAAAAGAAAAGAAAGTGATGTTCATACCATATTTCATGAGGGTAGTAGCCACTGAGCCTAAATGACCATACCTTTACACTCAACACTGTTACAAGCCTTGAAAAGACCTTTTTGATCTTGAGTGAGCTGAAGCGGATGTCGATTGCAAAATAATGGCAAACTTGTGGGTTAAGTCATGCATGTGTTCATCTTTTTGAGTGTGAGAGTTGTTTGTGATTCTGGAACTATAAATTGTTGAACAATTGTGTGTGAATATGGAATCATCTCTGTGTGAGGGTATTTGAGTACCTTTGTTGAACTTGAACTTGCATTTAAAGCAAGTATTATGAACTTGAGAATCTTTGATAATGGTGAGTTACAACTTGAATCATTGAGTGCATAATTGATCCTTGCATGAGTAAGTTGAGTCTTGTTGTGTGAATTCGTGATTGAGTCTTTTGTAGCACTATTTGAGACATCCTTTTTGAACTGCTGAACTTGAGTTTCACTTTAGGACAAACAAAAATTTAAGCTAGGGGTATTGATGGGTCCGAGATTTGGACTCATTTGGGGCTTTATTTACAATGATTTAGCATCCTCAAATCCTTATTTTGTGCCAATAACTGATGTAAAACCCTTGATTTCCAGGTCTATAGGCTGAGGAACAAAGCAAGGACACTAATTTGCAAAAATGAATGAAGCGAGCTAAAAGAATGAAAAAATGCAAGCATGGAGATCGCCACGTCCACTTGGCGAGTTGCCGAACGGTTGGTACTACCTAAAGTTCCAGTGTACCAATCTCTGAAGGAAAGAACCAAGTTGGTGAGAAAAAGGAGCAGTCGGCAGATCACCGAGTGGTTTCGCGATGCAGTGTTGGATCGCCCAAAGTTACAGACTTTGAGGATGTTGAAGGCCAACACAGAAGGGCGATGGAATTGACCAAAGGGCGGATCACTGAGTGGATCGGCGAGACCGATTTACTACGTTGAGTGGTTTCTCGCAGCACATTTTTGGCGACTGTAAATACATTGTTGAACATTTAGTTTATGAGAATTATTCATAATCAATTACTCTTTAGAACAGATTTGGAATTAAATTTGGAACTGTGAGACAAGTTTTCTCTAGTTTTCCTTTAGCTTTGAAGAATTGAAGTTTTTCACTTTTGAGAAATTAGAAGTGGGTCTTTGAGATTCTTCGATTTGGACCTTTGTAAAGATTAAATCAATCTTACCCAGTTGACGTAAACTCAATTTGGTAACGATTTTTATCTTTTTATGATGTCTAGCTAAAACCCCAATTCTTGGGGCGTGATTATATGATTATGGGTTGATTTAGCTTATGGGTGTTGCTAATTGTTAGTTAAAATGTTATTTAGAAGTGAGTTCAATCAATAATTGTGGTTTAATTTAAGAATTGTAGTTTCAAATGCAGTCCTACCCTTGTGTTTTTGGCTTACTCGAGAGAGAGGTTTTAAAACTAAGATTGTTGATTGATGGTATGTGGGTATTGTCATGGGTTCAGCTCGATAGAGTGAATCCTAAACCATTTTCCACACATTCAGCTCGAGAGAGTGAATTGACTAAAGTGTAGGCTATTCTTATTTTTAATGCTTGTTGATGTTCGAGAGAAATCGACTTGATTTGAGGTAAATTATTCAAGAGAAAGTTTACCTCCTCTATAGTCTAGCTTACTCACTAATATTTAGCTATTTTCTAATATTTGCAATTACCCATTTGTCTATATTAGCCTATAATCGAATCACATCAAGGTTTGATTGTGTGATTTATATTGTCTAGGTATACACCAAAGCTCGACGGTTCAAAGATATCAAATCCATCGATTGACCGAGTATATCCGATATATGTTCACTATGGAAAATTCAAAAGGAAACCACTTATCCAGATGCAATCAATCCTTACTTACGAATAACAAAGTTTTTCATGCATATGTTTTAACAATAGTCATTCCCTATTAATGTGGGGGATTGTTGGGTTTTAAAGGTGTGAACAAGAAATGAAGGGTTGTGACTCTCCTGAAGGGTTGTGACCTTTATGAAATGTTGTGTCTTTTCTAAAGGGTTGTGACCATTTGAAAGGTTGTGCCATTTCCAAAATGTTGTGACCTTTTTGAAACGTTATCTTCTTTCCAAAGAATTGTGACTTTTACCCTTTGTTGGCTATAAATAGAGAGTCTTTCTCTCATTTTTCTACATTGAATTCTTCTCTTCTTCTGCATACATTTCTTACAAAATAAAACCGATCGATCGTGTCGGTATGTATGATTCATTGCTATCATTTTGAGTTCGTTGAAATTATTGAAGCTTGAGGTACCGCTACTTCTTTAATGGTTAATATGTTTTATCTTGGGAGGAATTAATCTACAACATCGGGTACTTGAGGGAATTAAATTTCTTAAGGACACACAGTGGATTCTGTGGACTCGAATAGTTCTTTGTTTTTTTCTTTTCATCTTTTATTATTTCTGGTTTGCTAATCTGAATACAGAATACAACATCATCTATGCAATTTGACAAGAGAAGAATCATGTCACGCCCCGAGCCTACACCCTGGGCGGGACCGGCACCCGGAGACCATTGCTGGCCCAAAGCGAACCCTTGGCCTGGCTTTCTTAACTCAGCGGAAACTTAACTCAACAGAATAACTCAAAGCAAGTGAAAGTTTACAAAACAACTTAACTGATACGGTTTGGCCAAAAAGACAACTCGAATCTCAAAATAGATATTTACATATATACATAGATGAGAGACTCAATACTAACTGACTGACTCTCTATGAAGCCTCTAATATACTGAGATGGATGTTGGGACAAACCCCGCAACATCCTAATGGCACAAAACTAAGTACACAAAATAATTGAGTCCTCCGAAATGCAAGGAGACTCACCACTGACTCTGGAGTGCTCAGCTGGATCAACGACATGCAGGATGCTGATCCGGGGTACCTGTATCTGCATCATAATAAGATGCAGGCCAACTGGCATCAGTACATGAAATGTACGAGTATGCGAGTTGGAAAGCTAAACCACGACTAAAGCTTGAAAGGAATACAAGAGAATACTTACCTTGACTCTGTTCGACTCATGAACAATTGAACTTAAAATATAAAGCAATAAGACACATGCAATATATATAATTAGCTTGTAAAACAATGTACACAACTTATCTTGTTAATGCTAAAACAATAACAAACTCAACTTTTCTTATTTAAAAGTAATTTAACTTTTGTGGGAGGTTCTTTAATTGACAACCACCACTATGAGCCCTAGTGATGATACAACGTTTTACCTCACGTTGCCCAAGGACCATCCTATAACTTGCCGTGATATAGGACCTTACTTTTGCTTAGTGGATCCACTAGCCTAATCTTACGTGATCATCTAAAAAGAATGATACGTCAAGTCCTATGATGGCGCATGGTTCTTATGGAGAGTTGAGTAAATGTAAACTCGTGTCCCCAATTCGGTGCTCAATACTACTCCCAAAATACTTTGGCTCATAAGTGCTTTAAACACATCTTTCTTTAATTGAGATAATTACTCAAAACTTAGCACAAAGGATCTTTTGGAAAAACATGGTTCCTTTCTTACTTAAATGCAAAAACATTTAGAACTTCTTTGGGAAGTACATAGTTCCCTAATAACTTTGGAGAAATGGACTCGACTCTGTACTCCTTACTTTACTTGAAACTCTTTACTTTTGACTTGACTTGAAACTCTTAACTCAACTTGAGACTTGATACTCTTTTCTCGACTTGAAACTCTA
>JAJOOE010017584.1:0-14221 GCA_036250405.1 Solanum raphanifolium
AGTACTTTTTAGATATTTTTTCTCTCAAGTTTGGAGAGGGTTTTGTGGGAGACTTGAAGAGAGAAGGATTTCATCTTCCCAAGTTGGAAGTGGGTCTTCTCCATTCTTCTTCCTTTGCTTAAATCAAGGTTTAATTTCTTATAACCATTTGATTTTAGTATCATTTTAGGTGTATTTTGTTATTTTTTGATGTGATTTAGCAAATATGTGTTGATATTGTTGTTGGGTCTTGCTTGCTGATAAGTTAGATGTATTTTAATGGTGATTTCACCTAGTGGTTGTGGTTTAATCTAAAGGGTTTCTAGTTGCAAATACAAAGTCACCCATGTATTTTCGGCTTACCCGAGAGGGAGGTCGCAAAACCAAGACCACTAGACTGATGGCCTAAGGAGTGGGTCGACATGAGGTTCAGCCCGAGAGGTTGAGCCCTAGTCCCATATCCTAACACTCAGCTCGAGAGAGTGAGTGGGGTAAGGCGTAGGCTGGTCTTCATGCGGCAAATGGGTGTCCGAGAGAAACGCAGTTGAAACGGGGTAAGTTGCCCGAGAGGGAACTTATTTCCATTTAAAGCTTAGCCTAGTCACTATTATCTTACAAATTTCCTTTCAAAAGCATGTACCCAACTACTTATCTCAACTTGTATTGCGGTCACACCCCAAGAACCTTTCCCCATACTTTATTTTCTTGTTAAATTACTTGAGGTGAAGGTTTAATGTGAAGGTAATGGTTTATATGATGATTATGTTCTAAAGTGGTTAAATGACTTGTATGTTGGTTATTGTTGAATATTATGCCTCTTATGCTTATGTTCATCAAGTTTTCTCAAAATGGCATATATCATGACTTTCAAACAAAATGTCCATTTTTAGCATGTTTTTGCATGGCTATCATACTTAGTACTTAATTGTGCTAACCTATATTTCTCTTATTTTACTACAGGTGTAGGTTCCGGCAAGTGAGTTGCTATTCATCTAGTTCAAGGGCTTGGATTGAGATTCCTCCAAGACTAAGGGGTATGCCCTCATAGATCGAGGAAAAGTGTTTAGATGTTTCTTTTCTTCCATGTAATAGACATTTCTAGTCTTTTCGATTGTAAAGAGTCGTGACCCTACTTTAGTTTTCAAGACATTGTTTAGATGGCCATGTGAGACTATAGACTTTCGTTGTGTTTCAAGTGTTTTTTAAATGAAGTTTGATTGTTTGGATTTAAAGAAAAGTTTTAAAATTCCGCACTATTTCTATGTATTAAATGTTATGAATGCTAAGAGGCTTGTATGAGATCCCTTTGGGGTTAAGTACGTCGTGTAACTTCCAGGGTATAAGCTCTGTTCATTACAAACTTGGTATCAGAGCATAAGATTTTGGAAATGGGTTTTAGGATTGATGTCTCACAAGCCACGTCTAGTGGAGTCTTGTTCATCGGTGTGAGTCGCGACACATCTTGTAGTGAGAGGCTATAGGATGTTAGGAAGTTAAACTTCTTTCATTATTCTTGAAATCTTTCCATAGAGTTTAACTCTGGAATGCCTTTCTCTTATTCCTTATCCGATGGTCTTTAGGGTATGACCACTTGAAAGGTTTATGCTAGAAGGAGTGAGGGAGAAAGGTTGGTTGTGATGCCATTTATGGCTATGTGACTTGTTAGATTTTAGGTGATAGACATGATGTTGTCCTTAGTATGAATGGGTTGTTTTATGGTTATGCTTAGATGATGGTAGAACCCAACTTAGTCATAATGAGTTTTGAGGTATGTTGAAAGAGTTGATGATATGTGGTGTTCTAGAAATGCTTAGGTGTGTTGAGTGAGAAGGCATTTCTAAGAAGAGTATAAGTGTAATTCACCTTGGTATATAATCATCTTGTGTGACAAGGATGGAGGTTTAGTGATGACTAGCTCCGACCTTAGAATTGAAAGAAGTGATGTTGTAAAAAGTTTGTATAGGCTTACTCCCAAGTGGGGGAAGAATGTGCTTAGATGGTAAGGCCTTTGAGTGTTCTTGATGTTCATGAGCTAGGTTTGCTTGATATTCTCACCTTAAGAGGTGTAGTGAGTTTCAGGAGTTTAGACCCTGTGTGGTAGACTCATATGAAACCTTGAGTGGTGTTGGTATGGTTGTTTGTGAGCAAGAGTTGCTTAATGAGGACCTTCCTAGTTTAAAAGCACCGGGATGATGATAGTTCCTTATGGTTGTGGATGGCTTGTTGAGGTTCCTATGTTGTTTTCATGGTAGCTTTAGAATGGGTTTACACTTAAGGGGGAGATGGTATCTGAACAGTAAGGTGTTGAGAGTTACAACATCCTTATCACTTTTTCTTCTATTCTTATTCAAGCTTAAGACCAAGGGTTCCTTGTAGCTTGTTTCATGTTTTGGAGTCATGTGTAAATATGTGTCTCCATGGTCTCCTTATGTTATGCATGTTCTTAATGAGTTTATGTTTATATGAGAAAATGAGTTTTCATGAATTGTTTTCCTTATGTTGATGTGCATCTAGAATGAGTTGTCTATATGCTTTATGAGGTTGATTGTTGAACATGCCTAAATGTACTTTTTTGAAGAGTTGCATAATGTGCTTAATGATGTTATGATGAGCATGATGTGAGTTGGAGAAGGAAATTCCTCCAACGAAATGAGAAATGTTGATGTTTTGGTGCATAATGAGTTTGTCGATGTAGTTCCTACTTTCTTGTATTGCATTGAGCTTATGATGTGGAGTTGATGTTTCTTCCTATGATTTTGTGCATTTTTATAATGTTGCATGCATGATGGGATGCCAGTCTTGAGTCGTTATCCCTTAAAGTGATTAAAGTGTCATTCGAGGACGAATGTTCCTAAGAGGGGGATAATGTAACGACTCGCAAAATGATAGGTTGAACTAGAGCCTTAACGTGAGGGTTAATGTCAAGAGTTAAGGGCAAGGGCTAAGGGTTTTGAGTGTAGGCCATGGTTTGGGAACCTAGGCTACCTAAAACTAGGTCTAGCTACTGCCTTCCTAGACCACGAGGGTCTTCACGACCCGTGGTGGCCACCATGAGTCTTGGTGCTACATGTGGTTGGCTAGGCAGTAAGCCCTAGAATGGTGCCAAGCCAAGGCTTTCTTTAATGAGCCATGGGAAGGCTCGTGGGATTGCCTTAGCTTGATGAATGTTGTGTTTTTATTATGGAGCTACTGACCCAAAGACCACGGGCACCACCACGAGCCGTGGTTCCCTAGACGGTCCGTCAAAGTGGTCATGTAGATCACTTGGCCTCAAGGGGAGGCAAGGCAGCTTGGCCAAGCCACTGCCTCAAGACCACGACCATCACCACAACTCGTGGTCTTGACCACGGATCGTGGGAGGTCTCGTGGTCCTCTTTTAGGCCCTTGAGGGCTTGTGAAGGTTGAGAGGCATAGTTCCTAGGAGACGACGGGCACCACCATGAGCCGTGGTGCCCCTCTCGACCAGTTAAGTTGGGCATGGTCCCTAACGGTGCTGCCTAAAATGGGGAGTTTTAAGTAATTTCCCTTTTATTAATTATTATGTGGGGTTGATTTTAAAGGGTTTATATCACTAGTATATATAGTTTTAAGTCCTGAATCAAGTCATTTACTCCTTATTTCCCCAAATCAAAACAAAGAGTTCCGTCTTTCAAAAATTCTCTCTCTAGACTCAAGGAAGAAGAAATGAGCCATTGAAACTAGGGTTTGTGGATTCAAGATGTTTCTTCCTCAAATTCTATGGGGAATCAATAGCAAGGTATGGTAGTCCTCTTCCTTGTTTAACTTTTCATTCAAGGAGCCAATTCCAAAGGTGATTTCAAGTTATCAAAAGCCTAGGGTTTTACTCAATCTCATGGGTTCCTTCATCAAACGTTTTCAAATGGTTATTAATGTCGTATTATGATTGTATTAATTCACAAAACATTCAAAAAATGATCGATCGGGTCATTACAATATACGTAGGAGTTTACGGGCTCTGTAGGGTCTCCATCCTCCAATTATTTAGGAGTATACACAACAATTAGTTTCCCATGTTTAGCTAGAAGTTGTTATTTGTTGTATTTAACGCTTGGATGCTAAAGGAATAAAATCATATTTCGACTATTCTTTATTATATTTTATAGAAACAGTGGGTTTCAAAAGAGCATATGTCCATATATATATGACATTCCATTTTCTAGGGATATTAAATTCATACATCAGGTTTTGGCAGAGATTCCAGCAGATGGTTACAAAGTTTATTGGCTAGTTGGTAATATCCAATTCGTTTGGAGCTACAGAGTCAAATATATTATTATATTACATGTTATACATAATGGTGAGTAGGTCTGGTCCCTGTCCAATCTATATGATAGATGTTATGACTCTTAGGGCCTGTTTGGCCATGCGATATGAAATTATGATATGGAATCATGAGATGGAAAAGTTTTGTTTGGACAAGTGATATGGAATTTTTGACTTTTTGTGTTGTATATTTTCTCATAAATATAAAAATCTCATAGGTTGTAAAACTATTAAAATAGCCCCAATTATTTGTTTAATCTTATCAAATAAACACAAAATTATAAAATCTTATAATAGATTATTTCAAAACTAATTGTTCTCCACTTAAGTAATTGTTTCATCTAACTTTAATTTAATAAAAAAAAATTGAACATAAATTGTAGTATACTAATCTTTAATATAATCCTCCCACATAGTACGGACAATTTCCTCACGTTGAACTTGTATTTCTCGATCATGTGACCGAGAAGACGAATCAACATTGTTATTTTGAGCCATTTGTTGGTCAGTATCATCCGCAACTATATTTTCATGCTCATAGACCATAAATATTTCATCAGTACTTTGGTATTCTCGCAAATAATTATGTAACATTGCACAAGCTATGACAATTTTCACTTCTGTATCAATATCATAATGATTCATGCCTTGTTTCAGTATTCTAAATCTATTTTTCCAAGCTCCAAAAGTTCGTTCAATCACATTGCGCATAAATGAATGTCTGTAATTAAACAGTTCTTTGGCATTTTGAGGCTCTCTTTCACTTCCTCGGTAATCTTGCAAATGATAGCGTAGTCCTTTGTATGGAGCTAAAAATTCTTTTGTGTTTCGGAAACCAGCATCAACAACATAATATTTATCTACCAACAAACATTTTATAAAGAATTACTAAAAGCATATGTGACGTAAATGAGACAACTTTCTGTAAATAAATAATATTTATTCTAAGGAAGTAATTTATAGTTACCATGTGGCGGAAATGGAAATTGTGACGTTGGTTCAACAAGTGCATTCTCAAATATTTTACTACCATGTGCAGTACCTTCCCAACCAGCAGCAACAAAGGTAAATCACATAACAAAATCACAAGTACATAAGACATTTTGTAGTGTTCTTCCTTTGCGATTACAATATGCTTGTTGCACAGCTTTTCCGTTCGGCATTAGCACGCTTTATATGTTAAATATTGTATTTGATGTATAATGTTACTTAATTAGTACTATCTATTTTTATAATATCGCTTAAAGTCGAATGTCTTACTAATTCATTTTATCTTCTCTTTATTTGCACGAATACTTTGGAGCAAAATATGGAGTCCCGATTAAAGACTCTCGCAAAAATCGAGTCTCATAGACTCAACATTATCCTCACACCTGCACATGGAGTCTTCACTACCTCCTTGACCATTCGAAATTGCAAGCAAAACAAGTGGTCCTATCTTGGAGTCACTTATGGCTACTTACACTTTTGCATTATTTGTTTACGTGTTTTTCTTTACATGTTATACTTGCTTGTTGATTTAGATATTTCTAGTTTGAATTTATAATAGTTGGCTTAATATAGATGTTTGGGTACCTTTAGTTAGAAACAAACATTTATCGTTACTTTGCCTTTTATAAACTTCATTTGGCAAACTCTTTATTAAAAACACTTTTTTTTTGCACCATTTTTAAACTCACTAATTTATTAAGTTTTGTTAAAACTTGGTAGTGCATTTCAAAACAAAAAATGTTCTAAACTCCTATTTTTTCTAAAATAAAAAAAAAATTCTAAAGGAAGCACTTTGGCAATCAATGAGCTAATGTTTTTTTTTAATTACCCTTTTTAGCCATGAACTTGTCTAAATTGATCTAAAGAAATTTCTCTTTTTTTCCGTTCTAATATAATTGCAAAAAGCTTTTAAAATAAAAAATGTTTTTCCAATTTGGTTACTCAATTACTTAATCTTTAGCATTCATATCTTCCTTTCAAAATTAATTAACCTAAGTTTGGCCGGTTAACTGCTTTTAACGGATCTTAAAGGATGCCTTATCCCTTCCCTTTAGGATAAATTAGAACCCTTACCTAGAATCATGCAAGTTAAGTAGACCATTTAATTGAAGTCATTTTAGTATTACTTAGTTAAATATTTAGGTGTCCTAATTCACCATAATTAATTAGGTGGCGACTTCTTAAGTTAATTAATTTGGAAATCACCAATATGTTGTACACGTTTTGACCTTGAGTTAAAATGGGGTATAACAGCTTGGCGACTTCACTGGGGACTTTAGGTTTTAAATCGTAACAGACATAGGTTAATAATTAAGTTTTTAACATTTGCTTGTTTCGTTTTTGTTGTTTGTTTTATTTTAAATGCCTAAATGATTTACTTATCATGCTTATGTGATATTAACTGGCTATTTGTTATTGCTTTATATAAATTGTTCATTTGTTATTGCTTTATATAAATTGTCATTCCGTTCATACTTCCTCCGATTCTGGAAAATTCACACTATCACACGTACACGCGAGGTGTGTTTTGCGCACCCGCAAATTTATTTTAAAATCCCAAAATTTAGGAGAGTTGGCATATGCACGAGGTGTCCGGATCTTTTTCTGTGTGACCGCGTAGCCTTCTCACTCGAGTTGTCCACTCGGGAACCTTGTGTCTAGTAAATCCACTCTTAATCAACCCAAGATAGAGCCAAACCAAAACCCTTTACGGTATATGCATCATATAAACCTAAAAGGCTTAATACCCTTGGTGTATTAAGTTCATTAGTCAACTTTATCCAAATGTCCAAGTGGGTTCAAGACCCCGAGTGACTCTTATCATTTATGTGTGCATTATTTGAAAAATAGTTGTGCCAAAATATGGACCGTTGGTTCTAAATTAATTAAACTTAGGAGGAAGGGAATTACTAATCTTTTGTGATGCAGATAGCTATGAAGATCGCAGGTTTTGGCCTATGGAGATTAAACCACGAACATGCCATGAGAAGAAGATGCGTAGATGCAGTGAAGAACTTTATTTTTATTCCTTTTTGACTTGTATTAAAGTTTAAAGCTATTTTGGTATTTAATTTTGGGAATAGATTCGTTTAATTAATCAAAGAGCAATGGAATGACATATTTTGGCACATTTATTCTTCAAATACGCGTTAGGCCTACTTCTGGCATAAAGAGGTCCCCTATATATTAGGACGCATCATTTGATATACATGTGTAATGTGATTTGCAAATATTCGTTTGTTTACTTGCTATGTGATTTATATGAAATTATTTGCAACCTGATTTTTATTTATTATTACTAACATCATCTTATTTTTCTTCTTATTTACAAAAGAGAAAATTATTTTCCTTTATTTATTTCTTTATTTTATTACGTGTTGCACCTTTACAAATTCTTATGTCATGTTCATAAACTTTTTGTTTTTATATTTATATTTCCACACTTAGTGCACTTTAACCATTCTATAGCATCAATTAGGCTCATAATCATCCTAGGCTTGCGCAAATTTTAAATAATCTTGTTTAAAATTTTTCTTAGGTAATATTTTACAAAACTCACTTTCTTCCTTTAAAATTTTAAAAATGTTGATTTCCTTCCTTTGATCTTATCAATATTTGTATCCGCGACTTGCTTTAATAATTTTCCTCTTACTTTTTAAAATTGGCATAATTGTTCATCATTAGGTGTGATATTTTTTGTCCGTTCACTCCAAATTTTTGTACCAAAATTCGCTCTTATAAATCTTTACCTTCTCGAGCTTTTTCAAGTCCCTTCCTTACGGGTATGATCCTCTCTTTCTAACAACAAAACAAATTTCATTAATTCCATACTTCGTAGAATCTACTTAGCATTCGATCTATGTTATGGAGCTTTTACTTATGTTTTCAATTTCTTCCAATTTTTACGTCATTTGTTGCTTCTTAAATTGGTAGATTTACGCGATCTACCAAATATCACTTGTCGATATTTGTTCAACTTTCTCCATCAAGAGCAACACTTCTTCAATTCAAAATAGCCGTGTTGTTTTTATTAGGGGTTGTCAATATATTTTTAACGCACTAATTCCAAGTATCGGCATGCAAGTCAAGGGAATCTCATAGGTCTCTCAATTGTTTGACATTTTCTCCACCCTTGACAATTTTAAATCTTCCAATACTAAAATAGAGCTTAAGGTCTTTCAACCTTCCAATTTAGCAAATTCAACTCTCATGCGCTCGATTAATCATAATTTTCTTAATCACGATCTTTTTCATCAAATTTGGATTACTAATTGTTTATTTATAGCATCCCTTATAGGTCTAGATCTCGTTGGTTTCTAAATGTTCTACTTTTAACCTTTCGCATACTTACTCCGCGCTTATCAAATACTTCATTTTTCTTTTAAAGGTTGACTTAAGTTGAGCATCAAAGGAACAAGATAACTTTTAAGAGGCATAAAGCAGGACAATTAGTTTTTGTGTGTCATCTTCTGAAAACAGTTATGTATTTTTGAGAGTCTAAATGATCAATTATTTGTATGTTTTAAATTTCTTTTTATGTAAGGCAAACTACACTTGACCTGATTTCCTTGGTGGATACGTAGGAGGCCCACATAAGGACTCGGTCATATTTAATTAGAATTTTCAATATATCTCTTTCTTGTAATTGGAACTATGTTCGACCTGATTTCCTTGGTGGATACGTAGGCAGCTTATATAAGGCCCAGTTGGTTTATTATAAAATTTTAGTATTCCTATGAGAAGGAGAATGAAGCTGGGGCATAATTTTTGACATGCAATCGAGATAATTTTTGGAAGCATGCCAAAATTTGCAAAGGATAGGGATCAGGCTGAAGTCAGAATCTGATGCTCAACATGAGTCAACATTTCTCCAAATTAATTTCCTTCCTTATATTTCCAACGTTAGATCCACTAGCTAATACCTTTCTCTCGTCCGCTCATTTAAAACTTAAATCGTTGTCTTAAGCCTAAAGTTCATATTTTACAAAAACATATGCATAATCTATTTTATCTGGTATTTATTATTTTTGCATTTATTTCATATATTCTCATGCACTAACAATTTTTTATAGCAATTTGTTTCTTCTTTAGAGATTGCCTAGCATTGAACACTGTTTTGGCTGCGAATTTGTATAAAGAACGAAGCTACAATGGAAAACGAATTGAAAGCATTCAATAATGGCATGGGATTTGTGCAAGCACAAAATGATGATTGTAAGAAGAATGTGGTTCGAAGAAATAATTTGGTCAATTTGGAAACTACCTTTAGCCTTCTTCCTACCACCACCAAAGCTTCCAGCTCAACTCAGAATATTTGTCTAACCATATCTCCTCACCCAATTTCTACCTATGCAATCCATCCACAAATGACATTAGTATACACTATCAATCCTAATAACTTTCAAGTCACCATGATGCCAAATATCCATCCTCCCGCAATTGTATTTCCTTTAAATGAAAACAAGCATGACCAATTAGTAACTCATCTGCATTCTAGACATGAGAGAGATATTCAGTCAACTTGCCATGAAGATTTGGGAAAGGAGCTCCTCAATCTGAGAGAAGCTTTTGATGAGGAGTTGCGCTCAAGAATTTGTTAGAGTTTGAAGTATGAGAATTTATGTGTGCATCCAAATGTTGAACTTCTGCCAAGGTATTCGGTACCTAAGTTCAATACTTTCAATGGGAAAGGAGATCTCGTCTCTCACTTAAAGGACTATTGCAGCAGATTAATTGGTATTGGACATGTTGAAGCCATAAGAATGAGATTATTCATTCAAAGTTTATCAGGATTAGCACTTGCTTGGTACACTAAGCAAAACTTTAGCAAATGGCATACATGGGAAGATATGGCTCGTGACTTTGTAAAGCAATATGAGTTCAATAATGGAGATGATTTGCATATAGCCGATATGCTCAAAGTGAAGAAATTGCCGCATGAATCTTTTCAAGAATATGCCATACGATGGAGGTTAGAGGCGTCAAAAATACATCCTTCGTTGTCCGAAAAGGAATTGATTTCAACCTTCATCCATGTTCAAGAAGGGATATATTATGAAAAGTTGCTTAGAACTTGTGCACACAACTTCTCTGATTTGATTAAGGTTGGCAAAAAGATTGAAAATGGTATTCAAGGAGGAAGAATTGTAAACAATTCAGTAGCACAAGTTATCCAACCAACCTTTCAAGCGGAAATACCAGTGAATCTGCAAAGAAAAATGAGAGAAAACAACTCAATTTTTATGGCTATGCAACAGCCGCAGTACCATCCAAATGATGAATTTTTGCGATCTCATGCTACTTCCAACTATTGCAATGCGCCTCACAAGCATCCTTGCAAACAACAGTTTTCCCAAGTGCAATCTAGCTCGCGACCACAGAAGAAGGTGAAATCTTTCTCCTTCACTCCTTTGGATAAGCCATATGCAGTTATTTTTGAGAGATTGAGAGAAAATGGACTTCTACAATCAAGAAAAAGATTCATTCCTGAGTATACGCCTAAGCACTTTGATCCATCCAAGAATTGTGCTTACCATTCAAACATTCAAGGACATGATACTGAAGTTTGTCCTGCACTAAAATTCAAGATTCAAAGCATGATTGATAGTGGAAAGATAAAACTTCAATCAGAGCCATCAAATAACAATGGCAATATCGCAGACACGAGCACATTTGTTGTTAAGGGTGATCCATCGAAATTGGCACCAAAGCATTTGAAAAGAAAGCGTGCAATTTGTCAAGAAGACTAACAAATGCATTATCTCTGCAGCTTTTTCCTTTTTAAGAAATATCTACTCTTTTGCAATCCTTTCTAGCCTTTTGTAATGAACTACGTATGACCTGATTCTTGCTAATAGCAGGATACGTAGGCACCTACTCTGGGCTCGGTCTCAATATAATAAAAATTTCATTCTCCCCCAAGATCAAAGACTGGGACAACTTTGCAGATGGCCTAATTATTTGAAAAGGGAGAAGTTGAGATCACAAGCAATATTCACCATCAAATTGCTTCAATGCCATAGCAACAAGAAATGCAGATTCAAAGCCAAAACTTCATGGTTCAATGCAAGGCAGCCATTTTCTTTTATACTAATAAATTTTCTTTGAGTAATGTAGAGGTTGATTTTTAGTTATTCTTGAACGGTAGCTCCACAAAGCTCAACATCAAGTCAAACTTGCAAGATTCAGATGGTGCAACATCAACAAGAATCAAATTTTAAATTCATAATTTTTCTTTGAGAGCATAATTTACAAGCGGCAAATTTTCATCGGAGTTGAAGCTCCTAAGTTATGGACACCATATGCACTATTGCGAAGTATCGCACTAGGCACCGCATTTTAAATATTCAATATTGCAACAGGCTCTTCATACTAGGTTATGATTGCTCGCTACCACAAAAAAATCGCACCAACCTCATTGCATTGCACAAAATTCATATTTAATTTACAAGTTGCAAATTTTCATCGGAGTTGAATCTCTTAAGTCATGGGCATCATATGCACTATTGCGAAGTATTGCACCAGGCACTGCATTTTAAATATTGCAAAGGCACTGCAACAAGCTCTCTATACTAGGTTATGATTGCTTGCTACCGCAAAGAAATCGCAGCAAGCTCATTGCATTGCACAAAATTCATATTTGTAAGTTTGCATCACATTGGGTTAGTCCACCCCAAAATAGGACATATCGGGCTTTTCCACCCTCAAATAGGAATGCATTGGGTTCATCCACCCTCTAATAGGATACATTAGGTCCTTCCACCCTAAAATAGGATGCATCGGGTTCTTCCATCCTCTAATAGGATACATTGGGTCCTTCCACCCTAAAATAGGATGCATTGAGTTCGTCTACCCTAAAATAGGATACATTGGGTCCTTCCACCTAAAATAGGATATAACAGGTTCTCCCACCCTCAAATAGGATACATCGGGTTATTCCACCCTCTAATAGGATATATTGGGTTCTTCCACCCTCTAATAGGATATATTAGGTTCTTCCACCCTCTAATTCGATATCGAGTTCTTCCACCCTAAAATAGGATATATTGGGTCCTTCCACCCTCAAATAGGATATATTGGGTTCTTCCACCCTAAAATCGGATACAATGGGTCCTTCTACCCTAAAATAAGATACTTTGGGTTCATTCACCCTAAAATAGAAGATATCGGGTTCATGTGCCCACAAATAGGACATGTTGGGTTAGTCTGCCCTCCAATAAGACATTTTAATCTCATTTGTCTCTAATGAGACATCTCGCAATGCTTTAATTATTTATTTATTGCACCGCATGCTATCATTTAAATTTCTTGCAAAGCTTACCTGTCTCTAATGAGACATCTGGCAATGCTTTAATTATATATTTATTTTTACATATGCACTACATGCTATCTTTTCAATTCCTTGAAAGCTTATTCGTCTCTAATGAGACATCTCAGAATGCATTAATTATTTATTTTATGCATATGAGAAATGCATGATATCTTTTAAATTTCTTGAGAAACTTATCGGTCTTTAATGAGGTATTACGCAATGTCCTAATTATTTTTATCATGCCCTGTAAGCATTTTAAATTTCTTGAAAATTCAGTTACATATCTATGTCTCTTTTACTAACGAGATTTGCAGGCACATAATTTGAAGCAATTATTTAAGTTTAAAGAAAGTGCAATATATTCAATTAATTGTATCTGGAGCTTTATTCATAAAGGATGCATCTTTCTTATGATTTTTGTCATAAGATAGTTTATTTTATTTCTAGCTTTATATTATTTTCTAACAATTTTATCAAGATTTTGGCAGAAAGCACAATTCACATGCAGCAGCAAGAGACACAATGCAACGTGGAACTTTATCTAAGCAGTGAATTGGGGAAATTTGTTGAGAAAGTCCAGCTTTCCAACAAAAGTCAAAGGTCTACCTCGAACTCCGCTCAACTCCACTCCCAAATACTCTTCTAGATCACAATACCCAGTAACATCATAATTCAATACTAGGGCAACTGTCGTAAGCTTGCGACTACCTTGTTCTCAAAATCCTCTACCTCATCAATTATCCCATGCTCATATTGTCTCATGCTATCCCAAGGTCGTATTTGTTGGTCGGGACAAAATTGGCTTCTACGTCAACTTCTTTGCCCAAAAACTCTTACATCGTCTCTGGTCAAAGAGGGACAAGCTGTTGACACCCAATTTTGACCCTCCTTTCTTCTAATTTATCATTTTCAGGCTTCTAAATTAATAACGTATAAAATTATCTTTTTTCTTACAACTATTTTTACTACTACGACTATATATCTTCTAAAATTATTAGTTTTTATTATCAAAATTACTAATATTACTTTTTATACTTCTTTTCCTTAAATAATCTATTGTCGTCATTTTATTTCGAGTTTCGTACCTATTAAACTAATTATAAATCCTTATTTTATATTTGTATATTTTATATTAGCGTAAATTTGTAATTTGATATTTTTATTATGTAAATTATTAGTTGTCATCTTATAACATATTTTGTATTAGTTATAAAGTAAGAAGCCCAAAATAATTTAAAAGAAGAAAGGAAATGGCTAAGAAATTCGGCCCAAAATCTTTAAATCAGACTATACATTTTTCAGCTCTTATTTTATAGGAAAAACTACATAACTACACATACATTACTACCATATATACTATATTTATCTCTAGTTTAAAACAATTACATATACTACCACTTTTAATATTCATACCATATATTTTAAAATATTTAATTAGATACACAAATCCCTTAAATATAGTATTGGATAATTATCTTAAATTTAACAACTCAATTTTTTTGTATTCACATAAATCACATATGTCGTTCCCCACCCCACCCCACGTCTACTAACCCTCATTCTTCCTTCATCTTCTCCCTTTTTCTTCCTTCATCCTCTCAATAAATATTTACATGTTCAAATCAACACTATACATATATGTTTATTTTTATTATT
>JAJOOE010017585.1:0-10676 GCA_036250405.1 Solanum raphanifolium
AAAATACGGTATTAAATAGTCTAGGGAGGTAATAGGTCCTCATGAAAGTTTAGTATCGCAACAGCAAATCCAACCAAAGTTGGGGTATTTTTCAGACCACTATCCCTTTTAGTTTCTTCTAATAAGTTTGAAGATATTTTTTAAATATACAATTACTTCACTTTGATTTTGTTACTCTTGAGTCCATGACTTTAAAAAAAATAAATTAATGGGTATGTTTTTTTTAAAAATAAATTTAATTTGTTAAATATGTTCTATATAAGTCTATTGAAAAATTATTTATTCATAAAATGCATTAGTTGTTGATAATTTTTATACCAAACACATCCATTGAAAAAGCTTCAACAATAATAATGGTGAAAAATGTATAGTTGTATAGATAAATAAGAAGAAAGAAAGAGAAAGAAAAAAGAAAATTAGAAAAAAAACGGAAATTAAAAAAAAACAGGCAACTCACTCTCTCAAAGAGAGTGACATACACTCTTTATGCCAACTCGGCACATAATGACTTATTTATTCCATTTTAAAGTAGTTCAGGGGGTAATAGGACTCCCGCGAAGAATAGGTGTGTAGTTGGAAATCGGGTAATAGGTTGGGTGGTCATTTGGCCATTCTCCCCATATTGGTATACTAATAAGGGAAAATTGTATGAAGTAACAAACTATTAATTCAAACTAAATGTTATAGCCATAGTTTATTTTAATTGTAATTCGCAGCAAACATCCCCTTTTTTTGTCATTTGATTTGATATACAATTAGCCATTTTCAGTATACAATTAGCCATTTTATACATTTCGGTATAAAATATGTTTGTGTTTGTATAAAATGAGAGAAAAGTGTATATACAAATACATATATGTTCGTCCCTACACTTATAATTATACAAACACAAATCTTATTATACAAATTACAATGTATAAATGAATTTATACAAAACTGAACAATTTGTATAAAATTAGAAGTTTGTAGCGAATTATACAAATCAAAAGCTCCATAGCAAACATAAGATTTGTTATGGAGCGCAATTATGCAAACTATAGCTATAACATACAAATATAATTTTTATGTTTGCTATATGTGAAAATTGTTCTACTAATAATATGTGATGTGTTCGCATGATGCACGGTCATTATTTTAAAATTGAATTATTAAATAATTTGTATACATGATATAATATATAAACGTGCGTTTTAGTTATTACTTATTACTTGGTAAAATTTATTACTTGTTAATTTTTCAAAATAAACATAACACAAAAGGCATGTTTTACTTAATTTTAAATATTTTGGGTATGAATATGTAATTATTTGGGTTTTAGGGCTTATTTATGTAGTTTTTCCTATGTATTTTGCATAAGTATTCAACGTAAGTTGAATGGACTAGGTTAGCCCAGCCCAATTTTATGTGGGTCGCAGATTGGCCCATCATTTTAAAAATATTCATAAATTTTAGAAAAAATCTAAATTCTAATATAATAATATAAATAATTACAAAATAATACTTATAAGTGTTGTTAACCTAATCTAAAGTTCACAGTTAAATTACGTAATTAAAAAAAAAGAATAAGAACACCTCCTTTTTTTTTTTGGGTTAGGAAATTTATGATTTTGTTATTTACTTATTTTATATTTCATTCGTCTTAATTTATATATATTAGTTTGACTTGACATGGAGTTTAATAAAGAAAAAAAAATGTTTGAAATTTGTGGTCTAAAATAAGTCATAAATATTTGTATGGTTAGAAATCATTTCTTAAGGATAAAATATGCATTTTGTAATCAAATTATTACTAAATTTAGAATTGTCTCATTCTTTTTGAAATTGAATAAAAACGAAAGTAAGTCATATAAAATCAGACACATGGAGTAATGATGACACATTAGACGGAGATGACAAAATTGATAAATTACTGTCTGAAGAGCAGAGTAATGAACGGAGATCAGAGATACCGAGCGACGGCGCATCGTTGATTTTGTGAAGGGCGGAAGAATTGACTTTGAACTTGAGAATACTACGTACGGTAACGTAAGCTAGGGCTAAGCTGATAAGTGCGCCATCCGCCGCCATATCTATTTGCGATAGCACGGCGGCCGCCGTTTTGTATAGCTCAAAATGAAAAATACCTCCTTTTTTTTCCTAACACTAATAATATGATTTTTTTTGAGTTTTCTATCCGGTGTCCGAAGCTTATATTAGAGTTTTAATTTATTTTTTTTGTTTCTTATTCGATGTTTGAAGTCTACATTGTTGTCCTGGCGAAACTTCGTTAGTACATTGCTAGGCCCATTCGGGATGGTGTTCCTAACAATTTTTTTTCTATATTTAGGACTCAAACCCAAAACCTTTGGTTAATGATGAAGCATTCTCGCCACTACTCCACAACCTATATTAGTATACTAATAATATGTGATGTGCTCGCATGATGCACAATCATTATTTTAAGGCTTAAGTCATCAACGAACACTTAAAGTTGTCCGCATATTTCACTTAAACACATTTCCTAGAGTTTGTACCTATTGAACACTTATATTATTCAAAATTAGTACATATTAAATACTTTTTGCTAACATGGCATGAAAAGTGCATTACACACTCAGTGCGTGAGAGACCATTTTTTGCTATTTTTTAAAAATCTCTTTCTTCCTTAATTAAACATAATTACTTCCACCACCATTTCTACCGTCACCATCCTCCCTTCTCTTTTCTCTCTTATCATCAGCCACCTCGCTCTCTCCCTCACCACTCTCATATTCATCTAGAAAGCATCACTACCATTTTCATGAATAAAAATTTCAATCTAAAATTGAGTTTCCTTCGACACCAAACACACAAACGTGATAAAAAGAAGCAAACTGTGATGGGTTCAGCTACAAACAACATAATTTCGAAATCCCTTTTTTAGAAATAAATATTTTTTTAAAAATAACTTAATTCCGTCATTAATGGTTTAATTTGTTTCAGCAACAAAGACGAGAAAAGGGATGAAAAGGAAGAAATTGAAGAAGTTGATTTCAAACAAACAATTTCAGAAGTCCTTTTCTAGAGCTGAAAATTTTCTTCACTGAAATAACTCAATTTCACTATTAATGGTTGAGTTTCTTTCAACTTTCTTTAGAAACTAAGAAGATTAAAAAAAATAAAGGATAACAAATGAAGAAATCGAAGAAGGCTATGTAGTTTGCTATTTCAATTTTATTTTCTTATATTTTTTTTTTTAAAATCAAATCTGGAAAAGGATAAATTGAACGAAGAGACAGGACGGTGATTCAAAGGAGGGTGAAGAACCAGGTAGCGGACAAAGGCCTTTTTTCCCTTTCGTTCTTTTCTTTATAATTTTTAATGAATATTTTGGCTCAAAATGTCATATGTATGTTAGTCATTCGTCAAATTGCTACATCAGCGCGAGTGAATTACACACTTCTTATACTTTTAGTTAATTGTCAAAAAAGTGTTCAAACGGTTCAAATTCGAACTGGTGCAAGTGTTCAATAGGCATAAGGTTAAATTAAGGTGTCCAAGTGAAATATGCGGACACATTTGAGTGGTTATGAATGACTTAACCCTTATTTAAAATTGAATTACTATTTTAAAATTGAATTATTAAATAATTTTTATGCATGACATAATATATAAACGTGTGTTTTAGTTATTACTTATTACTTGGTAAAATTTATTTTGCTTGTTCATTTTTCAAAATAAGCATAACACAAAAGACATGTTTTACTTAATTTTAAAATATTTAAAAGTTTAAACATGCATGAGATGGGGGCAAGTTTAAATGTTTTACTTATTCTGTTTTGTTTTGGTTTTTCGTCATTTTCTCTGATTTTCAAAAAATTAAATTCAGAAAAAATTACTAATAATTGACTACTAGGAGTCTCTTAATTTATATAATGTTTGTTCAAAATTTATTTAAAATTAACTGAAAGCAAAAATAAATAAATTGACTGATGCTACAACAATTTTGTTGTCGATAAAATAGTTATGCTGATATATCAATTCAATATTGTTAATTAGAGTAATTAATTCAAAATTTAAATTCAATTTTTTATTTCAATGGTAGTTAACTTTGTCATAAACAACCATGTGGCTCTTTGCTAGAATAAATGTCACTTGGGTTAGAAAAATTACAAATATAAAATTACTAGCTTAAGTATTAGAGCTAGAAAAATTATATTGTTTGATGGAAGATCAATATATTGGTGAGTGAAAGTGGACTAAAAGGAAGAGTTAATATCTCAAAATGTCATTCAACTTTGAAAATTTATCTAGCAAAATCATTGAATTTTATTTTATATTAATAAAATCATTCAACTTTAACTTTTGTATCAACAAAATTACTCAATTAAATTCATCATTAAAAAATCTTGACATGACGAAATAAATTATTTTTTATGTTATATTCATAATTAAAATAATAAACAAATGCCACAAAATTACTACTTCATCATAGAATGATATAAAATTTAAGATAAACCTGAAAAGTGAATAATTGTTGTGCGATTCATGAGTTCAAGGAGAATATTATTTATATATAATATATGTCTGGATGTTAATTTATGAATATGTAATTATTTTGAATTTTATGGCTCATCTAGGTAGCTTTTCCTATTTATTTTGCACAAGTATTCAACGTAAGTTGAATGGACTTGGCTAAGGTTAGCCCAGCCCAATTTTATGTGGGTCGCAGATTGGCCATCATTTTTTAAAATATTCATAATTTTAAAAAAAATCTAAATTCTAATATAATAATATAAATAATTACAAAATAATACTTATACAGTGTTGTTAACCTAATCTAAAGTTCACAATTAAATTACGTAATTAAAAAAAGAGAATAAGAGCACCTTCTTGAAAGTGGAAGAACCAATGAAAGTGGGGGAACCAATTTTGGAGGGAAAATGAAAAGTCATTACAAAGTGCAAATGAAAAGTCATTTTTACCATATTGGTAGAAGAAAGGAAATTGTTGTCCTTATATTAGGAAACACTTCCTTTAGTTCTTAAAGGGTTAAGAAGAAGGTGCCCCCTCGCGCCGTTGTCGTCGCTCGCTCGGCCTTGGATTTGGATTTGGCAAATGATTTGATTGATAATATTTTTTGGATAAAATTTATTTAATCAATCTTGTTAATTCATTTCTTTTCTCTTATAAATTAATTCAGAATGTTAGTTAAATAACAGAATTAATTTCGCAACGAATTATTTGAAATTCGTGCGTAACGGTAAATTCGTTTGAAAGGATTTGTTCCTTTCGAAAAGTCGTTACTTTTCCCAAAAGACACAACGTTCTGGAAAAAATGGGTCTGAATAGATTTGTCTGAACAGACACGTTCCTTGCTACTAATGGCTATAAATAAGAGGTCGTTTTCGTTTTCCAAACACTGAAATTTTTTCCTCTCTGCATACATTTTCTTACATAAACAAAATTGTCGATCGACTGAGTCTGTGTATGCTCTTGTTGTTGTTCATGCGTTCGTTGAAGTTATTGAAGTTTAAGGTACCGCTACTTCTTTAACAGGTTAATCCGTTTTATCTTGGGAGAAATTAATCTGCAACCTTGGGTACAGTGAGGGGATTAAATTTCTTAAGGAAACATAGTGGTTTCTGTGGACTCGGATTAAAAATCATTCTGTCTATTTCATCTTTTTTTGTTTCTGTATTTTTGACTAGCACGAATACAAGAGATAACAATCTTAAGAAATTTATAGTTTCTGTATTTGAGGTTTCTGGAGATTAAAACCTTTATGGTTTTCTACTCTGTTTGAATTTTTAAAATTTATTCGATTAACGATTAAAAGAACATAAAAACTTTATCGTTAAATCAGAAACAATCTGTGTAAGGATTTATTCCTTATTGTTAGTATTTCACATACTAAAATTGTCTGCCATTTGTGACAGAAAAATGACTAATTCAAGTCAAGTAAATGCTCAAACAGTAAGTGCTGCAACAACATCGGTTGCACACAATCGTTCAACTGCTGCCCTAGCACCGGGTGAGAAACCTGCAAAGTTTTCTGGAGTCGACTTCAAGAGATGGCAACAAAAAATGTTCTTCTATCTGACTACATTGAGTCTGCAGAGGTTCATTAATGAGAACGTTCCTGTTATGTCGGATAAACTCCGCCTGAAGAACGATTCTTGGTAACAGAAGCATGGACACATTCTGATTTTTTGTGTAAAAATTATATTCTGAGTGGCCTGCAGGATGATCTGTACAATGTGTACAGTAATGTCAAAATCTCAAAAGAACTTTGGGATGCTTTAAAAAAGAAGTACAAAACAAAGGATGCCGGAATGAAGAAGTTCATTGTGGCAAAGTTTCTGGACTATAAGATGATAGACAGTAAGATCGTCGTCACCCAAGTTCAAGAATTGTAGGTCATAATCCATGATCTCCTTGCTGAAGGTATAAATTTATTTAATACCTATGTTGGAAATATTAAGTCTATTCTTAATACTCACATAATCTTTAATGTAGGATTGGTTGTGAATGATGCTTTTCAAGTGGCTGCCATTATTGAGAAGTTACCTCAATTGTGGAAGGACTTCAAAAACTACTTGAAACATAAACGCAAGGAGATGACTGTTGAAGATCTCATGGTAAGGCTGAGAATCGAAGAGGATAACAAGGCCGCAGAAAAGAGGTCACGTGGTAATTTAGCAACATCTGGAGTAAATATTGTTGAAGAAGATCCCACAAAATCAAAGAAAAGAAAGAAAACATCTGGTCCAAAGAGCAATCCTCCTAAGAAGAAATTCAATGAAAGCTGCTTCAATTGTGGCAAATGTGGTCATAAGGCTACTGAATGTCGGGGTCCCAAGAAGGACAAGAAGAAGGATCAAGCAAATTTGGCTGAATCTAAAGGAGAGATGGATGATCTTTGTGTAATGCTTTCAGAATGCAACTTGGTTGGAAATCCAAGAGAATGGTGGATAGATTATGGTGCCTCATGCCATATTTGTGCCAACAAAGAATTATTTTCATCATATGCTCCATCACCTACAAACGAGAAGTTGTTTATGGCAAACTCTGTTGTTGCAAAGGTGAAGGAACTAGCAAAGTCCTCTTAAAGATGACATCGGGCAAGGTGGTGACTTTGAAAAGGGTCTCGTATGTTTCGAAATTGCGAAAGAACTTAGTTTCTATACCAGTTCGAACTAAGAACGGATTCAAATGTGTATTTGTTTCTGATAAAGCTGTAGTGAATAAGAATGAAATGTATGTAGGAAAAAGTTACCTCATTGTGGGCCTCTTTAAACTCAATGTAATTGCAGTTGATATGAATAAAAATTTTGCTTCTTCTTACTTGCTTGAGTCTAAATGTTTATGGCATGAATGTTTGGGACACGTTAATAACAAAACCTTGCGAAAATTGATTAACTTAAATGTTTTGCCTAAATTTGAGTGCAATAAATCAAAATGTCAAGTTTGCGTTGAATCTAAGTATGCTAAGCATCCTTATAAGTCTGTTGAAAGGAATTCATATCCCTTAGAACTGATTCGCACGGACATTTGTGACATGAAGTCAACACCAACACGTGGTGGGAAAAAGTATTTCATAACTTTTATTGATGATGCACTAGATATTGTTATGTCTATTTGCTAAATGGTAAGGATGAAGCAATAGATGCATTTAGACAATATAAAACTGAAGTTGAAAATCAGTTGGATAGAAAGATCAAAATGATCAGAAGTGATAGAGGTGGAGAATATGAATCTCCATTTGCAGAAATATGTTTGGAAAATGGAATCATCCATCAAACTACTACACCTTACTCTCCTCAATCTAATGGAGTTGCGGAAAGGAAAAATCGAACTTTAAAGGAAATGATGAATGTCTTACTTATAAGTTCAGGTTTACCACAAAACTTGTGGGGGGAAGCTATCCTTACAGCAAATCGAATACTCAATAGAGTGCCTCACACGAAGACACATGTTATTCCATATGAGAAATGGAAAGGTAGAAAGCCTAACTTGAAATATTTCAAAGCGTGGGGGGGTCTAGCCAAAGTCCAGGTTCCTATACCTAAGAGGGTGAAAATAGGGCCTAAGACTGTGGATTGTGTATTCATTGGATATGCCACAAATAGTAAGGCATGTCGATTTTTGGTTCATAAGTCCAAACATCTGGATATTCATGATAATACGGTAATGGAATCAGATAATGCTGAATTTTTTGAACATATCTATCCGTATAAAACTAGACTTGAGTCATCTAGTGGGGGGTCTAAACAAACTCAAGAAGAACCAAAAGAGAATGAAACCAATGAAGAGAGTCCAAGGCGCAGTAAACTTCAAAGGACAACTACTTCATTTGGATCTGATTTTGTAACATTCCTTCTTGAAAGTGAGCCTCAAACATTCAAGGAAACAATGTTGTCTAGCGACTCAACCTCTTGGAAGGAGGCTGTCAATAGTGAGATTGAATCAATCTTAAGCAATCATACTTGGGAGTTGTTTGATCTTCCTCCAGGGAATAAACCCTTGGGTTCAAAATGGATCTTCAGAAAGAAGATGAAAGATGATGGAACTATTGACAAATATAAAGCAAGACTTGTTGTCAAAGGCTTTAGACAGAAAGAAGGTCTTGATTATTTTGACACATACTCGCCAGTGACTAGGATTACATCAATTCGGATGTTAATTGCCCTAGCTGCAGTATACGATCTTGAAATCCATCAAATGGATGTGAAAACCGCCTTCTTAAATGGAGAGCTGGAGGAAGAGATTTAAATGGAACAACTTGAGGGCTTCGTAGTTCCCGGTAAAGAAAAGAAAGTATGCAAACTTGTTAAGTCACTTTATAGACTAAAACAAGTACCGAAACAATGGCATGCAAAGTTTTATCAAACCATGTTGTCAAATGGATTTAAGATCAATGAGTGTGATAAATCTGTTTACATTAAAGACACTTCGGGTCAGAAAGTCATTGTATGCCTATATGTGGATGGCATGCTGATAATGAGCAAGGACATTGTCAATATAAAAGCTACTAAGCGTATGCTTGCTAGTAAGTTTGATATGAAAGATCTAGGAGTAGCCGATTTGATATTGGGAATAAAGATTCACAAAACTCCTAATGGTCTAGCATTGTCTCAATATCATTATATTCAAAAGGTACTTGAAAAGTTCAAGTATTTGAATTTCAAAAAGGCAAAGACCCCAATTGATGTGAACCTTAATCTTGCTAAGAATAAAGGTGAAAGTCAGTCTCAATTGGATTATGCCAAAGTATTGGAAAGTTTGATGTATGTCATGAATTATACACGACCAGACATAGCATGCGCTATAAGTAAACTGAGTCGATACACAAGTAATCCTAATCAAAATCATTGGTTGGCAATGAAGAGAGTTTTGGGGTACTTAGAAGACACTCAAAACTATGTTTTGCATTACAACAAATATCCAACAATTCTTGAAGGATATAGTGATGCAAATTAGATTACTGGGTCAACTGAAACGAAATCCACGAGTGGATATGTTTTCACTATTGGTGGAAGAGCAATATCTTTAAAATCATCCAAACAAACATGTATAGCTCGCTCTACAATGGAGTCTGAATTCATCGCCTTAGACAAGGCAGATGAAGAAGCTGAATGACTCCAAAATTTCTTAGAAGATATTCCATTTTGGCCCAAACCAATGGCCCCTATATGCATACACTGCGTTAGTAAAGCTGCAATAGGAAGGGCTGGAAGCGTTATGTATAACGGGAAGTCTCGTCACATAAGACGAAGACATAACTCTGTTAGACAACTACTCTCTAGTGGAATTATCACAATTGACTATGTAAAGTTAAAGGATAATGTGTCGGATCCACTTACAAAAGGCCTAACTAGAGAGGGAGTTGAGAGATCATCGACGGGAATGGGACTATAGCCGAGAACAAGTCATCGTGGCGGTAACTCTACCTAGAAGACTGGAGACCCCAAGATCTAGGTTTAAGGCGATAAAACAAAGTCATAGATGACGGTTTAACATTGTCAAAAATTATTTATGTTCATTCTTATGATGAGACAATGTTCAGTAATCAGGATAAAGGCATAAGGACTTTTTTATGGTTTCTAAGTTTGATACAGGGTATATCAAATAGTGTATCTACGGGATAATACATTTAAAAACCATCGATGTAAGTGTGAAGTGTAAGCCGCTTCAAGGAGAATCCGGTAAGGCCAGTTCTCTAAGCACTTATTAACTGAGATGTGTTCATGGCTGAAACAAATAAAACAATGAGAACCAAAAACAGTTCAAGGGTTGATTGTGTGACTTATGTTATCTAGGTATACACCAAAGCTCGACGGTTCAAAAATATCAAATCTATGGATTGACCGAGTATATCCGATATATGTTCACTACGGAAAGTTTAAAGGGAAACCTACTTATCCAGATACGATTAACCCTTACTTACAAGACACACAAATTTTTCATGCATATGTTTTAACTATAGTCATTCCCCATTCATGTGGGAGATTGTTGGGTATAGCAAAGTGTGAATGGGAAATAAAAAGAGAAAATGGAAAGTGGAAGAACCAATGAAAGTGGGGGAACCAATTTTGGAGGGAAAATGAAAAGTCATTACAAAGTGCAAATGAAAAGTCATTTTTACCATATTGGTAGAAGAAAGGAAATTGTTGTCCTTATATTAGGAAACACTTCCTTTAGTTCTTAAAGGGTTA
>JAJOOE010017586.1:0-20156 GCA_036250405.1 Solanum raphanifolium
TGCTTTATTGCTTTGTTCAGTTATATGTTATTTCAGCTTTACTCTATCCTGCATGCTCAGTACCTTTCAAGTACTGACGCATACGTGCGCTACATCTTCTCGTGATGTAGGTTCAGGTTCTCAGTATCCAGATCACGCTTAGATCGGTTTTCGGTCTCCAGTTCAGCAACATCAGTGGTGAGTCCTCATTCTTCGAGGGCTAGTGACATGTTTATCTAGATTGCTTTTAGTCTTTAGTTTCAGTTTTTGCTAGATCTAGTTGGGGCATGTCCCAACATTTCTAGTCAGTTTAGAGGCTTATTTCAGACATGGATAGATTCAGCTTAGTATTGAGTTAATATCTTCATTGTATTAAACTCATCAGTTTTCATTTATCTTAGTTATAGTGTATGGGTATTCCCCATCTTTTCATTTTATTTATGATTTAGCTTCCGCATCAATTTATTATCTTTAGTATGCTCATGATCATGCCAGCAGGGTTAGCTTGGGATCACTTGTGGTCCTAGGTCCCATGTCCGTGTCTCGGGGGTAGCTCGGGGCGTGACATATCCAATCATAATGGGAAGTATCCCTTCTATATTATTACATCAATCAATTCATAGTCTAGGCTTTACTCTCAAAGCACTAAATCTCGCGGTCATCATCTATGCTTTATTCTCAAGCAATTAACATCATACTTATTATATATGCTTCAATCTAAAGCAATTATATTCATAAATCATCTATCCTATAAGGAGATATCTAGCCTATAGAGTATTCATCACATGACATTAATCCCAACATATCAATTCTACCCTAAAATCATAGGATAGGCATGTGTTCATGTAATTTCATCCTAAATACATGCAATTCTATCAATTCAATCTTAAACAATCCTAATCCACTCAATTGGATCAACATTCATCATAACCCACAACATTGGAAGAAATCCTAACTAGAATTGGGGAAATTCTTCTTCAAACTGTGGAATTCTAGGGGACTCCATGGGAGGAAGGATCCTATGGATGAAAAGCCATCATACCTTAGTCACAAATCCCACAAAAGCTTGATGATTGGGAGACTTTATCTTGACCTAGCTTCAATCTCCTTCTTCTTCTTCTACCTTCTAGAGAGAATATTTGACAGAAGATTTGGGTTTTCTTTGGGGATTTGAGAGAATGACGTCAATGGAGGATTTTGGGGGTTAAAAATACTTATATAGGTGGTCCAGGTTTAGGCAAAACGACACCACATTGATTTAATTAAATACTTATATAGGTGGTCCAGGTTTAGGCAAAACGACACCACATTGATTTAATTAAAATTGGAAAAGACCCATATACCCCTTAAATAACTGCCAGCTCTTGAAGCACGGATCCCTGACCAACGAACCGTCAACTGACCTACGGCCCGTCCTGGTCAATTGTGGTTAGATGATCAGAGACTGTTTTTCTGAGGGTTCGAACTACGGACCTCCGACCACGGACCGTGGTCTGTTGGTCAGGTCGTGGTCCTGAAGTCTGACTTTAGGCTGGGTGACCAACCACGGACCCCCACCTACGGTCCATGGGTCAATCCACGGGCCGTGGGTGGCTGGCTGTAGGTGGAACCTCCAATTCTCTAAAAGCTGCAATTTTACCTCTTTTGAATTCGGGGTTTTACATTATCTCCCCTTTGGATCATTAGTCCTCGAATGAGATTCTAAGCACATTTCTAGACAAAAAGACTCAAGACTAGCAGCCCATCATGCATGCAACTCATCTAAATGCACATAACTAAGAAGGAAACATCAACTCCAATCTCAACATACTCAATGCATCACAAGGGAGTAAGAACTACATCTAACAACTCAATATGCACGAAATTCCAGATTTCTTACACTTAAGGAGAAACTACCTTCTCCAAACTCAACAGTAATGCTCAACACAATCTCATGGAGCCTAAATGCAAATTACGCACAAAGTGCACATTCAAGGGGGAAATCTCCACTCCAAGCTAAGACATGCTCAATATCCCACCTCATGAAGTCTATAAGCAACTCATACTTAATACTCAACAACATGGGGAAAATACATTATAAAAGCCTTTTTCTTTCAAAACTCAATCTTTTTCATGAACATGCAAAATTTAAGGAAATCATGGAAACACATAACACACACAAGACTTCAAACAAAAGCAAACCAAGAGGAACTCATTACCTCAAGCTAGAATAGGAGGAAAAAGATTGGGATATCGGGACATCATATCGGCCTAGGCCTCCAAAGTAGCACCCTCAACTAGATGGTTTCTCCATAACACTTTTACGGAGGCAACCTTTTTGTTCCTCAATTTCTTAACTTGTCGGTGTAGAATCTCAATCGGAACTTCTTCATAAGAAAGGTTCTCTTTCACTTCCAACCCTTCTAGGGGAACTATGGATGTCGGATCTCCGACTCACTTTTTCAACATAAAGACATGGAAAACCGAATTCACTGATGCTAACTCATTTGGCAAATCAAGCTCATATGCAACCTTACCAACACGCCTTAAAATTTGATATGGGCCTACAAAACGGGGACTAAGCTTCCCTTTCTTTCCAAACCTCATTACACCCTTCATAGGTGAGATTTTCAAGTAAACCCAATCAAGCACATCAAATTCAAGGTCTCTCCTTCTAACATCCGCATAAGACTTTTGTCGACTTTGGACTGTTCTTAACCTCTCTCGTATGAGTCGAACTTTCTCTATAGCCTCATGAACTAACTCGGGTCCTATCAAAGCAACCTCACCCACCTCAAACCAACCTATAGGAGATCTAAACCTCCTACCATAAAGGGCCTTAAACGGGGCCATACCAATACTAGAATGGTAGCTATTATTATAGCCAAATTCAATCAATGGCAAATGGTCTTCCCAATTACCCATAAAATAAATCACACAAGCCCTTAGCATGTCTTCTAATGTTTGGATTGTTCGTTCCACTTGCCCATCGGTTTGGGAGTGAAAAGTTGTACTAAGCTTAACTTTAGTGCCAAGACCCTTTTGGAAAGACTTCCAAAACTGAGAAGTAAACTGAGTACCTCTATCGGAGATAATGGACAAGGGTACCCTATGTAACCTTACTATCTCACTCAAATACAACTTAGCATAGTCTTCTGCCGAGTAAGAAACCTTGACAGGAATGAAATGGGCCGACTTCGTCATTCGGTCAACAATAACCCAAATCGAATCATACTCTCGCCAAGCTCGTGGCAACCCTACTATAAAGTCCATATTTACATCTTTCCACTTCCAAGTAGGAATACCAATGTCTTGGGATAAACCTCCTGGTTTCTGATGCTTAACCTTCACTTGTTGGCAATTTGGACACTTGGCCATAAAACTCGCAATATCCTTTTTCATCCCATTCCACCAATAGATCTCTTGCAAATCACGATACATTTTGGTTGCTCCCGGGTGAATAGAATACCAAGAACTATGAGCTTCGGATAGAATCTGTTCCCTCAAGTCATCCACATTTAGAACACATAACCGACCTTGATATCTAAGGACACCATCTCCCCCTTTGGAGAAAGCCTCAACAGACTTTCTAAGTACTGCCTCTTTCAACTCTACCAAAGTCGGATCAAGACATTGCTTTGCCTTAACATCCGCCACAAAAGATGATTCTGACCCTTTATGAACCACGACACCACCCTCGGCAGAGCCTACCAATCAAATACCCGATCGGGCCAATCTATGGACATCTCGGGCTAACACTTTTCTATCATCATCAACATGTGCAACACTACCCATGGACAATCGACTAAGGGCATCCACTACCACATTAGCATTTCTGGGGTGATAGAGAACACTCATATCATAATCTTTAAATAATTCAAGCAACCTTCTTTGGCGAAGATTTAGATCTTTTTGGGTAAACACATATTGCAAACTTTTATGGTCGGTGAAAACATCTAGATAGACCCCATACAAATAATGCCTCCAAATCTTTAAGGCAAATACCACCGCCGCTAATTCAAGGTCGTGGGTAGGATAGTTCTTCTCATGAACCTTTAGTTGCCTTGAAGCATAGGCAATCCACCTAACTATTTTGCATAAGCACACATCCCAACCCAACTGTAGAGGCTTCACAATATACCACAAAGCCATTCGTACCTTCTAATAAAGTCAACACCGAAGCGAAAGTAAGTCTACTTTTCAACTCTAGGAAACTTTTCTCACAAGCATCCGACCATATAAACTTGACCTTATTTTGAGTCAAAGCCGTCAATGGAGAAGCAATCATAGAAAACCCCTCAACAAATCTTCTATAATAACCGGCCAAACCCAAGAAACTTTTAATATCTATCGGTAATAGAGGTCTAGGAAACCTCTTGACCGCATTTTTGTTCTTTGGATCTACCTCAATACCCTTGCTTGAAACTATATGGCCAAGGAAAGCTACGGACCTTAACCAAAATTCACCTTTGCTAAACTTTGCATAAAGTTGTTGGTCCTTGAGAATATGCAATACAATCCTCAAATGGTCAACATGCTCATTCTCATTTCTCGAATAGATCAAAATATCCTCGATAAACACAATAATAAACACATCAAGAAATTGTCTAAATACCATATTCATCAAGTCCATGAATGTTGCCGGGACATTAGTCAAACCAAAAGACATTACTATAAACTCATAATTGCCATATCAAGATCTAAAAGCAGTCTTCGGAATATCTTCCTCTTTCACCCTCATTTGGTGATAACCCGACCGGAGATCAAATTTAGAGAAATAGCTTGACCCTTGAAGTTGATCAAATAAATCATCTATCTTTGGAAGAGGATACTTATTCTTACTGGTCACTTTGTTAAATTGCCGATAATCAATACACATACGGAGTGAACCATCCTTCTTCCTAACAAACAACACCGGAGCACCCTATGGAGAGATACTAGGTCGGATGAAACCCTTATCCAACAAATCCCTCAATTAATCCTTCAACTCTTTAAGTTCTGCTCGAGCCATTCTAAAAGGAGGAATAGAAATAGGTTGTATATTCGAGAGAAGGTCAATTCCAAAGTGTATTTCCCTTTCGGGAGGAATACCGGGTAAGTCATTGGGGAATACTTCCAGAAACTCTCTTACCATGGGGACCCACTCAAGACTAGGGGTTTCGGACTCCACATCCCTCACCCTCACTATAAGATAGATACAACCCTTAGAAATCATTTTCCTATCTTTTAGGTAAGAAACAATTTGACCTCTAGGCATAGAATTTCCCCCCTTCCATTCAAGGACAGGCTTATTTGGAAACTGAAACATGACCACTCTAGTCCTACAATCAATAAAGGCATAACAAGAATGCAACCAATCCATGCCCAATATAACATCGAAGTCTATCATATCAAGTTCCACCAAATCTATTAGAGTGACTCTATGGGATAAGGAAATGAGATATCTCTTATAGACTCTTTTAGCCACCACAGAATCACCAATAGGGGTAGAAACCGAAGAAAGTTCTAATAACACATCGGGAAGCATATCAAATATCATAGCCACTAAAGGAGTCACAAAGGATAAAGTAGCACCGGGATCAATCAAAGCATACACAACATATTGAAAGACTTTTAGCATACCCATCACCACATATGGGGAGATCTCTTAATCACCTCTAGTTTGGAGTGTATAGAAACGATTTTGTTTAAGAGCATTTCTACCCGAGCCACTTGGACCGGATGAAGGGTAGGGTTGAGCCCTACGACAAGTGTCTCCCTCATTTCTAGTAACCAAAAGGCAATCCCTTATTTTATGATCCATTTTTTCACACCCGAAACAACCATTAAAGCCCGCTAGATACTTCATTTCATGATTTCTCCCACATTTAGCACAAGTAGGCATCGAAGACTTACCATCATATCCTTGGGGTTTAGGGTTAGACACCCTTTCATTTCTTGGCCTCGGAGGAGCATTTGTAGAACCTTGCCCAGAGATCTTTTGCCGAAATCTAGAACGACCCTATCCACCGGACCTAGAATGTGCAAAGTTGCCATCATCCACTCTAGCCCTCTTTGCCTCCCTCGATCTTTCCTTGAGATTTTCCTCTTATATTTGTTAGGCGTGAACCATAAGGCGAGAGATGTCCATGTCGTAGACAAGCATAGCGGTGCGACACTCTTTGACTACCATGTCGGACACACCCGATACAAACTTACTCATCGCAAAGCTTCTGGAACAAATACATGCCGGAGTTTGTGGTACTATCGTGAATGGGCTCATTTTGGTTAGGAAGATCCTCCGGGCCAGTTATTTTTGGATGACTATGGAGCATGATTGTTGCAAGTTTGTGCAAAAATGTCATAAATGTCAAGTGCATGGTGATTTAATTCGAGTCCCGCCTCACGAACTCAATGCTATGAGTTCGGCTTGGCCATTTGTAGCTTTGGACATGGATGTCATTGGTATGATACAGTCAACCGCCTCTAACGGACACAGGTTCATTTTGGTTGCCATTGACTATTTTACCAAGTGGGTAGAAGCAGCTTCGTATAAGTCGGTAACCAAGAAAGTTGTAGTTGATTTCGTTCGCAACAATCTGATATGTAGGTTTGGAGTACCAGAATCCAACATTACTGATAATAGAGCGAATCTCAACAGTCATCTGATGAGAGAGATATGTGAACAATTCAAGATTATTCACAAAAATTCGACAGATTATCGTCCCCAAATGAATGGAGCTGTAGAAGCCGCCAACAAGAACATCAAGAAGATTTTGAGGAAAATGATTGACAATTATCGAGGTTGGCACGAGATGTTGCCATATTCTTTGTTCGGTTACAGAACGACTATCAAAACGTTGATTGGAGCTACTCCATACTTGTTAGTATATTGAAGAGAAACAGTTATACCTGCAGAAGTTGAAATACCTTCGTTGAGAATCATTCAAGAACCTGAATAAAGTGATGTTGATTGGGTCCGCAATCGGATTGACCAGTTAACCTTGCTTGATAAGAAGAGAATGGTTGTTGTTTGTCATGGTCAACTGTATCGACAGAGAATGATTCATGCTTTCCACAAGAACGTAAGAGCCAGGATATTTGAAATTGGTCAGTTGGTTCTCAAACGCATTTTTCCTCATCAAGCTGAGTACAAAGGGAAATTTGCACCAAATTGGCGAGGACCCTACATGGTTCGCAAAGTGTTATCCGGAGGTGCCTTGGTCCTCTCGAAGATGGATGGCACCAAATGGCCAAAACTGATCAACTCAGATGCTGTCAAGAGATATTATGTGTAAAGTTTCAGTTTGTATTTCTGTCATTTCCTTGTAATCATTCTATTGGCTTGTAATCGCTTCGTTTAAATTCTTTTCCCTTTTGTAATGAACTACGTTTGACCTGAATTTTCAAGAATGAGATACGTAGGCGGCCTATGTCGGCCTCGACCACCCCTTTATCCCTTTTTAATCTTTCCTTTTGTACTTGAACTACGTTCGACGTGAATTCTCAAGAATGAGATACGTAGGCAGCTTGTGTCGGCCTCGGTCGGTTTCTTTGTTAATTTCTTATTTCTGGTAATCTTTGAGGGGGAACTATGTTTGACCTGATTCCTGCCTCAATGGGATACATAGGTGCCACAATGGCTTGGTCATATTTCCCTTAAGATTTCTATTTTTCTGTATAATAAAAACTGTGACAGAATTTTTGAGAGGGACTCAAAAATTCTCAAGAAAATCTCTCCAACAAAGTCAAGACTGAAGTTACGTTGGGAATTGCAACTGGGACAGAACTTTTGAGAGAATCCCAAAAATTTCATGGTTTGTTCATCATCAGTTCGAGATAAGCCAAGACAGTTAACTGGGAAAGAAATTTTTTAGGATGACCTCAAAAATTTCAATAAGGTTCATCGGCAGTTGGAACAACTTTGAATACTTCCCAGCAAATAATCAGATAGACTTCGAGGCATCAACCTCAAAGACGTTCATTAAGCTGGACGTGACATGACACTTGGCAATGATCTTTTCCTAATATTTCTTTTTTGAAAATCTATTTTTCTTAAAACTTGTCTTTCGTGTTTTAATTATTTTTGTATAAAAATGTTTTGTCTCATCTATCAAGAAGCGGGAGATCGGAGAAATCAACTAGAGATAGCAAGACAAGGAGTAGACAACCGAAGAGATCGACACAGATCAGTTCATTTTCAAACTAACAATTTTTCTGTGGATGTAGGTCTATAGGTTTGCCGCAAGATTAGCATATTCCTCCATTTAATGAATATGGAGAAGTCAAAAGGGCGAGAAGCTCCCCAAAATTGACAATTTTTCTATGGATGCAGGAAATATTTTATGTTTCTTATATCAAAGATTTGGGAATATGAATAGCATTATTTCATTCTAATTCTCAGCAAGGAGAGGTCCATAATGAACATTGCAACTATGTTCAGAGATGGAACAAACGAAAACCACGAAAAGAGCAATATTTTTATTTTCCAGCAACTAAAGATATTTGGAAGACGTTTATCTACATTATATTATCAGATATGATAATATCTCCTACCCGGAGGGTTGTTTATATTGTATTGTCAAATGAGATGATACCACTACTCCGAGGGTCATTTTTATTATATTGTCAATCGAGACGATACCGCCACCTAGAAAATACCCGGAAGATCACCTATGTTGTCCAGTGAAGCATTATCTTCGTTCAATACCAGGGATGGCATCATCAAAAAAGAAGATCATGCATATCAAGAAAAAGAGGTCATGCATAGCAAGAGAAAGACTCATACATCGCGAAGAAGTCATACATAGTAAGAGAAAGAAGTCATGCATCACAGAGAAGTCATGCATATAAAGAGAAGGAAGTCACGCATAGCAAGAAAAGGAAATCATGCATAGCAAGAAAAAGAAGAAAAAGTCATGCATAGCGAGAGAAAGAAGTCACGCATAGCAGGAGGAGGAAGGCATACATCGCAGAGAAGTCATGTATAGCCAGAGAAGGCAACCATGCATCGCAAGAGGAAGAATCATACGTCGCAGATAAAGAGTCACGCATCGCAAAAGAAAGATTCATGCATCGCGAGGAAGGAAACCATGCATCACGAGAAAATCAACATTGACTGCATCATTGTCATTTGCAAGAATATTTTAAGAGAACCGTCAACAACAACGTCAAGAGAAACTATCAACATATTACATCAGCCTACTTTATTGCTTCGGCATCAAGAGAAGAGTGCATTGAAGATTACATTGCAAATATAATATACAAGCTATATTTGCTTTACGTCAAACCCGATGAAGTTGACGTCAATGTTCAAGGAGAGAATTTAAGTGTCGACACAGTAAAAGACACTATCCCTCCATTTGAATTGCATTTTTATGCTAATGAGTTTTATCTTAGTCTTTGTCGAGAGCATCCGAGAGGATGAATTCTCAAAACAAACCACAGGTGCGGACGACATAAAAAAAGATGCAGCACAACATGAAATTTTTTCTTAGCAGTGAACTGGGGCATAGTCCAAAGAGGAGTGCCAAACTCTTAGGACGCGAGCAGAGGAGCGACTTCCACCATAATCAAACCACTCCCCTATCCGATGACATGTGGGTTTATCTTTGGGTCTGTCAGTTTCAGTCTCGCATCCGAAAATTTTCTATCTCTACCGGAAGTAGCTTTCCAATCTGAGTGACAATGCACCAAGAGCTTTGGAAATTATGTCTGTGTAAGTTCTTAATTATGGGTGTGAAGCGCACCACATTCATGGCTAAGAGGTTGCAAGCCTCCTTTTCATATTCGATTTATTTTTGTCACTCCTCCAACCGAAGGTTATCTCGCATAATATATTTCCTTTTCAAGCGATCGAGTCGAACTACAAGCAGTCTGATACCCTAAGGTGAGGGATATGTAGACAGGTCCAATGTTGAAAACTCGATTGTATTCCCCTATTCGCTCTTAAATCTTTTTCTCAAGCATTCTGGTACCTTCATAATTCAGTATCAGGATGACTTTTGAATTCTTTCAAAATCAAGTGTGAAAATCAAGCGTATGAAACTACAAGTAGTCTGAATTCTCATATAGCCTGAGATATGTAGAAAACCCATTTTCGGGGTTCAGCCATAATTTCTTAAGTCCGTACCAAAATACATTTTTCAGAAAAGATAAAGATGTGGTTGGTCAAAATTGGATTGTCATACAAGTAAAATGAGGGACAGTTGTTTACACCCAATTTTGACCCTCCCAGTAGGAATAAAATTTCTAGCTTCTTAGATTTCAAATGATTTAGAATAATTAGTTTTAAAAATATTTTTTTAAGTTTTTAAGTGATTTTAGTCATTTTTTATAATATTCAAATAGCACATAGTCCTTATATATTTATTAATATATTTTATAAATATTTGAAAATCATATCAAAAAGCTTTTATTTCTTTTTAGCTAAGTATTTTATTAATTTAGTTCAGTTTAAATCATAATTACGATTTTGAATTAATTAGTTCATATTTAAGTTAATTATTTTATAATTAAGTTATTATTTTATTTCGTTAAGATTAAGAAGCTCATAAATTAATTATATTAATTAGTCTTATTTTGATTTCTAGCCGAATCTTCTAAAATTAATTCTTTTGGGTTACCTTTTTAATCTGATTTGGCTAGATCGTTGATTAATTTTTATTATAATTTCAGCCAGGATGTATCAATTGGTTCTAACCCAATTGCAATACCGAATTTGGGCAATTCAACAGACTCCCAGTGCAAGTACACAACCCATTTGTCCATTTCATAGCCAATTCCTTTATTCCTCAAACTTTCAGCAAGACCCATTTCCTTTTTTTTATTCCAGCCAACCCAGCCCAGCTCTTTTTTCCCTGACCCGGTCTAGCCCACACATTCCATTCACAAAAGACCCAAAAACAAACATCTTCAGCAACAGCTAACGATAGCAACAACAGTAGCGCGCGAACGACTCCAAATCGATCCATGTACGTGCCCCACCCCTCCACAACGCGTGAACCATTTCAGTGAGTGAATCGATAGTAGCCTCCAACGTTCACAATGGAACAAAGAGATTCACGGCAATGAGATGGAAAGCAAACAACTGTCAACAGCAAAGCGCAATTTGACATGGCCTCAAGACGGAGCAGTACATGGCGTCAAATGAATCAGAGGCCCAGTACGATTTTTTGTCTCCTTCACCTGTCCCTCTCATGGCAGCAACACACTTTTTCTTCCCTTTCCTCTTTCGAAATGAGTTGAAATCTCAGAAAAATTATGTCTTCTTTAATGGTGAAAGGTTTTTTAAGTTTGAATTTCGAATTAAGCCGATTCTCATTCGGGTTCAATCCGTTTCCCCCCAATTCCTATCCTAGTTTCATTCTATAAAGGCTGCCCTCTTTCATTGTATGAAAAAAAAAAAGGAGATTTTTTTGGAAAGAATATTTTTGAAAGAAGACAGAGTGAGAAAAGAGGAGTCGATACAAGGAGTTGGTTTTCTTTGCAAACGTTATATGCTTAAGAATTTTTGAACTGTTCTTGAATTGGAAGAAAAGGAAATTCTTTTACTCGAAGTTGGTTCGAATTTCTGGATTGGTTGTTTGAATCGAAGGTCGAATTTAAGGTTGTTTGGGTGAAGTTGCTGCTCATTCTGTGCTCGTTGTTGTTCCCATTTCGCTGCTCCGAGAAAGGTAAATATGGTTCCTTCTTATTTTTTTTCACTGTTATGTATATTTTGACATGATGTATTTCCAGATACTCGTGTCTGTGAAGTATCGTGTGCTCATGCTTTCGTTTATCCTGTATTGTGGCTATTTGATGGGTATTCTGCATAGTCATGAAATTATGAACATGTGTAGGGTTGTGAAATCCATGATTATTCACTCTTATTTCTGCTTTGACTTTAATTAGTCCACTGTAGCTATCAGGGCTTGATGGATTTTCTTTCTCGCCTGCTAGTATGCTAATTTTGAATGTTTAAATTGGTTCATTATCATTTATTCTTTCAGAATCGATGATTGAAGATTTCGGGTCAGGTTGAGTCTAATATAGGTCATATGTCTACGTTGGAGTGCCTTTTTTGTGTTAATATTCGTGTTGCAAGTCTCTAGTTGTTTACTTTGTTTTCGTCATTGTTGAACCTGTTATCAAGCTTATTGCAAGACTCCATTCTATCTTTAAGTGTTCATTCCTCCATTATTTGTCATCGGTTGTTACTTGTTACTGACTTCAAGTATTTGGAAGCTAAAAAATAGCTGATGCAGCAGTAGCATGTTGCCTTATGGTGTTGTCCATATTTGTTTTAGCTTAAGGTAGAGTCAAGTGTTCCCTCACCTCTCTACTTAGATTACTCAAAATATGTTTTCTCCGTTCATTTCTTTTTGAAGTCCTAAACCATTGTTTTGCTACTGCTAGTAGTAATAAGGTAGCTTTTAGTTTAAAAATTCATGTGTAGTCTAGTATATTTCTTGTCGTAGTTTGGATAGTAAAGGAGCATATCATATTCAAGCTTATAATTAAATTGGGTTCATCTCTTACAATTTCAAGTTTTTTTTCATTTTTGTTTCTATTTTATGTGTGTCGTATCCAGCATTCATTTTGTTTACCTTTATTATATAAAATTTGTTTTGAAAAAGTTCAATTGTTGGACCCATGAATAGGTATTTCTTATTTTTCCATTTATCATCAAATGATTCCTTTCCCTATAGATAACCTATGTTATTATCTGCTAATTATAAGACTGGTCTGATTTGCTCTTGCTACTTTTTATTTCTTTCGGTAATAGTATTAGATAAAGGATAATTCCAGTAGTTTGCTTTGTCCAAATTGTTTTCTTGTCTTTGTCCAACAATTGTGCATACCCCTTTTTCCATATGATCACTGTGAGCTCAATTTTTATTTATCACCCTCATTTGATGTTTTACCTTATTATGTGGGAGTTAGTTTAATGTTAAGTGAAGGTTCTCCAAACATTGTATGCTTTCCTTGGTCATCTTAACATAACATGGGTACGGTGAACTAATCACATGTATCTTTGCCTTATTTCTACTTCATGTATCTTGGTTGTATTGCATAGAATTTAAATGTCCTCCATCACTAATTCTTATCTTGTTTTGTTGTTTTCTATGTGTGAATCTGCCTTGGGTCCTCACAGTCTTCTCTATTCCCCTTTGCATTCCGATTTAGGCCGTAAAGTCCCAAATTTGTTCTTCTTACTCGAGTCAGCCTCACTACCGGGTCGGCAAAACTGGTGTACAGGTTGAAAGCATTGTGATAATGCTAGAAATTAAATTTTCAAGCTCCGAAAGAGTCAAAAACAGGCTGATATACCTACTGTATACACTGGTATACAGTCGGAAAATATGATATACATGTCAAAACGCAAAAATACAGATTGAGAAGTGCAAAGATACGGAGCTCGAATAAAATTACAGGTCCAAAAGTTTGAGAATTAGCGGAATATATGGTGTATATATCAAATATACACCTGGTGTATATCAGGACAAATGAGAATGAAAAGAGGGTCAAAGGCCCAAGGAAGTTTGCAGCAGGTCCAACAGGTGTAAAATTGGGCAAGGTCCATTTTTGGGTCATTTTTAGTATTAGGATAGGTTTTGAATTTGGGCCAAAGGCCCAAATTTGATATTTCCTCCCTTTGCTCTTTATCTGTATTTGAATTGACTAACCCTTTTTTTTTATGTGAATTGGTTTGACTTAATTAATTTTCCGAAGATAGTCATTTCTCTTTTATATCTAAAAAATAAAAATATTTATTTTTGTACATTTTATTTATCACTCAACTCAATTTTATTAGTAGTCTTTTCATTTAAATTACTTCCCTTTAGGATGACGCCCCCTTTAATTTATTTCCCTTAAAAAAATAATTAGTTAGAAAAATAATAGTAATAAACAAATAAAAATAAAATAAAGAGTTCTTTTACTTAGTTAATAATTAAAATTAATCAAAGTCAATTTAGTCAAATCACTGGTCAACCGCAAGTTAGCGAACATTTCGAGGGCCTAACACCTTCTCGGAATGTACATTTGAACTCGAACCCTTTTTCAATCGATACGTCCAAACTTACACTCCAAATAAGAAGTGTAAATAGTTGTTGTTAATTTACAGAGCTCAACCAGAGTTGAGGTCGATCCCACGGAGAATTTCTTTACAGATAAAGTTTCACTGTCGCGTTTACTCAATTGTCGTTACTATTTCCTAAACAAATAACACGGAAAGGAAATTGAGTTTGATTGAAAAGTATTCTTTCAGCAACACTTGCATTCAAAACTTAGATACACAGTTCACAGACGATCTCGTTGTAAGTTGATTCAGTTAGTTTAAAGAAACCAGGTTTTGTGGTCACTATGACATCGATTATAATGCTCTCCCGTAAATTGAGTTTCAGGTAAATCAATGCTTACAGAACCTTTGCGAGTTGAATTAATCTAACGCTTCTCAGCCTAATCAGATAATATTCACTCTAATTATCTCGAACTTAAGGTGTTATTGATATTGGATTTCGCTTAATTTGATATGGTGTTAAAGATCTCTTCTCTCGAACTCCATCTTTAACTCCAATTCGTTAACTTAGTTTAGCTTTTTCCTAACTGATGCTTTTCTCTCAAACAAACACCAGGTACATGCATGTCTAAAGTGTGCACTCAATAGACTAAAATGATAATGAAAGTTGTAAACTACAGGTTGTAAACAAAGATTGCCTTTTACTCTTTTTACGGAATCGCAACTAGAATGTCGTCATAGATCTCACACACTCAGTCGTGATATTTAGCCACTCATGTTTTCACGTAAAGAATCAGTACTGGATAATGAAAACATGTTAAGAAATACTTACGAAAATAATTGGTAAATCAACAACCACTTGATAATCTAATAATCAAAATCCAAATTTCAAACTGATAAAAATAATTTGAATCCAAAATCTGAAGCCCCTTCTTTCACTTCTTTCTTGCTTTCATACTGGTTCAACTTCACGGCAGGTACCACGGTCTGTGGTGAGGACTACGGCCCGTATAACCCTCCGTGGTCTTCACTTAGTTATTCTTGTTCTTCATCTTCTCAAGGCCCAACCACTACCTCACTTTCATGAGGTCAACCACAGACCGTAATGAAGTTAACGGTCAGTGAAGTTGGCCATGAACTTCACTTGGTCGGCATCAGTTCTGCTTCTTTTTCTTCTTTTCTATACGACCCAGATTCTGCCTACACATTTAACAAACCCATCAAATAATCCAAAATTTCACTTAATTCCAGTATTAGTTCATAGTTATTAAGCATCAAATGTGCCTCAATTTCGCGGCACATCATTTATCTGTTTAAGTCTTTTGAAAACCTTAAGTGTTTTTTTCTTGATTCTTTACTAAAAAAATTAAGTGGCGACTCTGTTCTTTTGGAAATTCGATTTCTCTTAAATCAAAAGTTTAATCGATTTTTCAAAAACTTAGTCATTTTTCTTTTATTTATATTTTTCGAGTAAAACACGTGCTTCTTATGTGAGGAAAGAGTAATGGAGACTAATGTTCACCTCTTTAAAGATTGCAAATGGACATTAGTTGTGTGGCAAGCTATGCACCAGTGGACTAAAGTACTAGTGCAGAATATGGGTATTGTACAGGTCCTAGAAAACACACAGGGGAATCGTTGGAAGCAATTCAAAAAAAAAGATCATGGCAGCTATATGCGGAGCAATCATATACCACACTTGGTGTGCTAGGAATAAGAGGAGATTTAGAGACACGTGTACATACGAAAGAGGCAGTAGCACAGATAAAGAAGGAAATTAGTGAAAGATTACAATTACTTAGTAGTTCAAAGAAAGCAAATAAATGTAGACAATTTATTCAACATTTGTTATGTAACTAGTTGTTTTGTTTTGTTAGAGGCCTATTCTCTATTTTCAGAAATAGGTGCTCTTTTATTTGTACATGTTTCTTTGGTGGTTATGGTAAAATTCTTCTTTATTTTATTTTTATTATGTTTTTTATTGTCAATATTTAATATCATTAAATAATAATATAATAATTGTGAAAAATGGTAAAAAGACGATTTTAATGTAATACACTCTCCCCATTTCAGTCACGAGCCCCTCTTTCTAAAGAAAAAAATAACCCCTAAGCTGAGGTTAAGCCGCCGGTGCTCCACAGTCGAAGACCTCCGTTCAGTCATCGACCCTCCGTCGCTACTCTACAGGTACGCCGTAATCTGCCAAATTTTTTTTTGTTTCATTTGGGACATGTTTGGTTTTTGAACATTTATTTGGTTTTATGTCAATGTGCTGGTAAAAATAAGTTTTTTTTTTTGGTCAATAGTATAGCTTTCATTTCATTAAACCAAACTTTGTACAAGTATAGCATCAATAGCCTAGACAAGCTACTCTTACAATCAATCCTTCTAGTTTCACTAAACTAATACAAAAAAAAAAAAAGAAACTTTATAGTCTTCAAAAGGGATATTTTAGCAGCATGTGTAAGCATTCCTTCCATGTTGAATTGTTCCTTCCTCTAATATGTATATGCAACACTATATCTTTAATGATATGTTCAGAAGAGAATGGTCAATTTTTTAAATCGAATGTAATTTCTAGTTGTCCACAACATATTTACAACCATTGCAAACGCACAACTTGTAATTTTAGCAACACCACCTCTTCTTCTTGCAATTTGGCTTATCCAATTCACTTCAGTCTCCCAGTCTTGTATTTGTCTGTTGTGCCCCAACCATTGTAGCATACAATTCCATATCTTTTTGGTCACACTACATTCAAAGAATAAATGTGAGAATGTTTCTAAGTGTTAACTACAGAAGACACAATTAGGGGGGACAGTGATTCCAAATTTCTGCAATCTCCCGACTGTTGCTAGTCGTTTCTGTATAGCCAAGCATAGAATGAATTTATATCTAGGATGTACCTTTGGATGTAATGCAAGATGTTTCCAGGTTACTTTGGGATGAATAAGCATTAAATTTACATACATCTTTTAGATTGAAAATCTATCCCCAAGTTGGGCTTTACCAAGTTATTGTTGAATTGTCCCATGGCTGCCTAGTATGTTTATTACCTGATTTCTAGATTCCAGTACCTTTCTCACAACCCAGGAAGCACTTTTTGGAATCCAAATTTGAGCAATATCACCCTGCTTTATATAGTAGCTATGCACCCATTGGACCCAAAGACAATCCTTCTTCCTATTGATATCCCATAGAAGCTTTAGGATAGCAGCAGAGTTCCAAGTACAAAGATTCGTAACATTTAGCCCACCTATAATCCCTGATAAACATATATTAGTCCAAGAAACCAGTGCTTTCTTTGATATTGACACAATACCTATCCATAGGAAGGTTCTGCATAGTTGCTCTATTGCTTCATGACTTTCTTAGGGATGAGAAAAATATGAGCCCAATAAGACTGAACCCCAAATAATACAGCTTTAATCAGTTGTAGCCTTCCAGCATATGACAAAAGTTTAGCAGACCAGCATGTGATTTTTGTTGTTATCTTCTCAATAAGGGGCAAATAAGCACTAACCCCCAATTTTTTAGAGGCTAAAGGCACACCCGAGTAATTCCTAAAAAAAGGCAAAGTCCGGTATTTGACAAAGATCATTTTGTAGTCAGTCTGTTCTCTCGTGAAGAAAGCCTTACTCTCGTTTCGGTTGGGCAAGCTTTGATGCCCCTACTCCCAAGAAGTTGCTGGTCGGTAAGCCCTTAGCTTGGAAACCTACTTGGACCACCTATCTCAGAGAGGTACTGGACAAAAACCCCGAATGGGGTCCGGTAGAGAAAGACATAAAGGAAATTGTTTGATTTTTCAACGAAAGATGGGTTTGAAAACAGGTACCCAATTCCAACCAATTTCTAGTTAATGCACCCATAAGAACCCGACAATCCCCAAGGATAAAATTAAAGGAACAAGAGAGAAGAATAAGAATGAGTTTATTTAAGTATCTAAAAGGCAAGGTCCCCAAACTGAACCCCAAAGCATCTACAATGTCTTGCTTTGTATGATCAGATACTCCAACAAAATATATAGAGCTTTTGTCATTATTTGCTTGCAATCCTGATGCCTCAGAGAATCTATTAAAAGCAGCATTCAACAATCTGATAGATATTAAATCTGCCCTGCAGCACATCAACAAATCATCAGCAAAACATATGTGAATATTGTTCATTCTTTCACACCTAGGATGATAGTTAAAATCTGCATTAAGTGCCAGTTGACTGAGTTCTCTTCCAAGGTATTCCATAGCCAAGACAAAGAGGTATGGGGACATAGGATCCCCCTGTCTGATACCTCTCTGAGCTGGGAAAAGAGCAGTAAGACCCCCATTCAATAGAAAAGAATATGAGACTATAGACACACATATCATGATCCAGTGAACAAACTTTGCAGGGAAGCTCAAGTCACTCAACAACTTTTCTAAAAATGCCCACTCCAAAGTGTCATAAGCCTTTCTCAGATCTACTTTAAGGACACATCTAGGGGATATCCACTTTCTGGTATAGCTTTTGAATATCTCATGACTAACCAGGATGTTATCCACTATACTCCTTCCTTCAACAAAAGCTGATTAAGCTTTGCCAACCAATTCAGGGATCACATGTTTTATTCTTCTTGTAAGAACTTTGGATATAATTTTGTACAAAGTAGTACAGCAAGCAATAGGCCTGTAATCTTTGACCTTTGTAGGAGCCGATACCTTTGGGATTAAAGTCACAGCTGTGGTATTTATAGCAGTATACAGATGTCCAGTATGGAAGAAATGTTTAACAGCTGCAATAACATCTCTGTGGACTAATTCCCAGTTTTTAGTAAAGAACTCAATTGGAAATCCATCAACTCTAGGGGCTTTATCTAGTAAAAATAAGTTTTGTTGTTGCATTCTGGTAGCTACCTCTAGAAATGTGTTAGTTGAATAGGGATCAATTTGTTGCTCTCGTTATCTGATTGCTTTATTCGCCTTCTCTAGTTACATGTTGCATCTTTTTGCCTTATTTTTCAATTTTTGTTTTGCCCTTTGATGGATTGCTCTATCAGACTTGTTTTAGTTGGCTGTGAAAGGCAGTGGAAGGCCTGCAGATTGCTCTATCAGACTTGTTTTTGTTGAGGTGGCTGGTTGTGGAAGGCCTTCGCGACTAAACATTACATTGTTGTTGGGGGTGGCTGGCTGTGGAAGGCCCTAAACATTACATTCTGTTTATGAATTATGATCAAGCCTACCGGTCTGAAAGACCTTCAGAACGAGACAATCATTTCCTTGAAACTACAGTGAAAATGCCTCTTTAAGACTATACGATACATAAGAAGATTCCTTAACTTCGGTGTGGGATGAGTTAAAACATTTGGTGAGTACTGCAAGTGAAGAACATGAGCACTCATGATTAATTGGAACATGTATAACATAACATGAGGTCTGAGATTAAGAAAGGGAATGAGTCTAACTTCGATACGATGAAGATAAGTAAATTCTGAGTATAGCTCAACCTCAAAAGTTAGCTCACAAGTCTTATCCAATAAAAAAAAATACGATCATATTTTGAGTTTGTCCAATAAATTGATTGAATGGTGAAAGCCACAATTAAGTTCATCAAGAGAATTATAACTACCGTTAATCAAGGATTAATGAACGCTTAATCATTATACCAATTGAAATCAATATTCACTAATCACTTTTCTAATTTTCCAATATTGAGTAACCTAACAATCTTAGTAATTTGCCCACAGGTAAGTAAGCTCTCCCCGTTTTTTTCTAATTATCAATTAATTAAAGAGAACAAAGGAAAAATATAACACGAAGTACAAACAATATTGACAAATATCCTTTATAAAAAATGAAAAAGTCTTTTATCTTAAAAGGGACTACAAATTTTTGTTGACAGTGCATTGACAAACATGTGATGCCGTATTTTTTTAAAAAAAAAATTGAGGAGTCAATGCTCTTGAAAGTTGGTTCACGGGAAGTTGACAAAGCCATCAAGAGTATGTCCATGATGATCCCTGATGCAGTCTTTTGGTGTTTATGAACAGAGAGGAACAAAAGATGTTTTGATGGAATTTCAACTTCTAGAAATCTTTTGCGAGGCGGATGTCTAGTTAGCCTTTTTAGTTGGTCCAAATTGACCACTCTAAATAATTTAGAACTCTTCTTGGATTTTGTTAGCTCTATAGTTTAGAAAGAGGCTTTAAATCCTTTTTTTGGAAGCTTAATTGATCTATCCT
>JAJOOE010017587.1:0-10198 GCA_036250405.1 Solanum raphanifolium
AATGAGTACTTTTGCCTTCAATTTTATTTGTCTAATATTTTTAAAATATATTTATTACTTTTATCATATGAAAGATAATTCTTTTTTTCATTTTATACTCAACATTAATTGAGCCGAGAAAGAAAGACATAAAACGCATTCAACGAATGCAATTTATGTGTAAGTTTCGGTCTCTTACCATTTATTGTTGAAATTACGTTATTACCCCTTCTGTTTAATTTTATTTGTTTAATATTTTTAAAATATAGTTATTTCTTTTATCATATCGAGAAAAGATAATTATTTTTTCATTTTATACTCAACATTAATTAAGCTGAAAAAGAAAGGCATAAAACGCGTTCAACGAATGCGATTTATGTGTAAGTTTCAGACTCATCCCATTTATTGTTGGAATTACGTTATTATCCCTTCCGTTTAATATTATTTGTTTACTATTTTCTATATATATTCATTTCTTTTATTTATTACTTTTATCATGTCGAGAAAATATAATTATTTTTTTCATTTTATACTCAATATTAATAGAACTGAGAAAAAAAGACATAAAATGCATCAACGAATGTGATTTATGTGTAAGCTTCAATCTTTTCCCATTTATTGTTGAAATTACGTATTTACTCCTTCCGTATAATTTTATTAGTCCAATATTTTTATTTTTATTTTATTTATTATTTTTATCATATCGAGAAAAAAATCATTTTATTCTCAACATTAATTGAGCTGAGAAAGAAAGGCATCAAATGCATTCAACAAATGCGATTTATGTGAAAGTTTCGATCTCTTCCCATTTATTGTTGAAATTACATTATTATCCCTTCCGTTTGATTTTACTTGTCCAATATTTTTAAAATATATTTATTTCTTTTATTTATTACTTTTATCATATCGAGAAAAGATAAAAAAAAATTTTAGTTTTATACTCAACACTAATTGAGCTGAGAAAGAAGGACATAAAACGCATTCAACGAATGCGATTTATGCGTAAGTTTCGGTCTCTTCCCATTTATTGTTGAAATTACGTTATTATCCCTTCCGTTTACTTTTATTTTTTTACTATTTTCTAAATATATTTATTTCGTTTATTTATTACTTTTATCATATCTAGAAAAAATAATTATTTATTATTATTTTATACTCAACATTAATTGAGCTGAGAAATAAAGGCATAAAACGCATTCAATGAGTGCGATTTATGTGTAAGTTTCAATCTCCACCCATTTATCTTTGAAATTACGTTATTACCTCTTCCGTTTGATTTTATTTGTTTACTATTTTCTAAATATATTTATTTCTTTAATTTATTACTTTTATTATATCGAGAAAAGATAATTATTTTTTTCATTTTATACTCAAGATTAATTGAGCTAAGAAAGAAGGCATAAACGCATTCAACGAATGCGATTTATGCGTAAATTTCGGTCTCTTCCCATTTAATTTTATTAGTCCAATATTTTTTAAATATATTTATTATTTTTATTTATTACTTTTATTATATCGAGAAAAGATAATTATTTTTTTATTTTATACTCAACATTAATTGAGCTGAGAAAGAAAGGCATAAAACGCATTCAATGAATGCGATTTATGTGTAAGTTTCGGTCTCTTCCCATTTATTGTTAAAATTACGTTGTTACCCCTTTCGTTTAATTATATTTGTCTACTTTATTGAAATGTATTTATATCTTTTATTTATTACTTTTATCATATCGAGAAAATAATTATTATTCTTTTATTTTATACTCAACATTAATTGAGATGAGAAAGAAAGACATAAAACGCATTCAACGAATGCGATTTATGTGTAAGTTTTAGTCTCTTCCCATTTATTGTTGAAATTACTTTATTACCCCTTCTGTTTAATTTTATTAGTCTACTATTTTAAACATTTTTATTTCTTTTATTTATTACTTTTATCATATCGAGAAAATATAATTATTTTTTCGTAATGCGATTTATGTGTAAATTTCAGTCTCTTCCCATTTATTGTTGAAATTACGTTACTACCCCTTCCGTTTAATCCTATTTATCTATTATTTTTTAAATACATTTATTACTTTTATCATATCAAGAAAATATAATTATTTTTTCATTTTATACTCAACATTAATTGAACTGAGAAAGAAAGACATAAAACGTATTCAACGAATGCAATTTATGTGTAAGTTTCAATCTCTTCCTATTTATTGTTGAAATTACGTTAATACCCCTTCCGTTTAATTATATTATTCTACAATTTTTTAAATATATTTATTTCTTTAATTTATTACTTTTATCATATTGAGAAAAAATAATTATTTTTTCATTTAATACTCAACATTAATTGGGCTGAGAAAGAAAGGCATAAAATGCATTCAACGAACGCGATTTATGTGTAAGTTTAAGTCTCCTTCCATTTATTGTTGAAATTACATTATTACCCCTTTTGTTTAACTTTATTGGTCTATTATTTTTTAAATATATATTTTTATTTATTTATTACTTTTATCATATCGAGAAAAAATAATTATTTTTTCATTTTATACTCAACATTAATTGAGTTGACAAAGAAAGTCATAAAGCGCTTTCAATGAATGCGATTTATGTGTAAGTTTCGGTCTCTTTTCGTTTATTGTTGAAATTACGTTATTACCCCTTCCGTTTAATTTTATTTGTTTACTATTTTAAAAAAAAGGTAGAATTTAACATATATATACAATATAATTTTTCGACAAAGTGTATCTAATATGACTGTAGTTACGCCAGTGTGCACATATTTAGATGATAAATGAAATCTAGAATCAACTATTAAGAGCTCTGATGGGATAACTAGAATACATATGATTAATGTTTAATAAAAAAAATGAATTTAAGTTTTAAAAATGAAAATAATTTTTTTTTAGTAGAAATTAAAGATCTATCGTTGTCATTTTTTTAAGATTAAATTAGTTTATCTTATTTATTTATTTATTTTATATTAAAAAGATTTTGAATTTGAATTTTGCGTGACAAGACCCGATGACATATCTTGTGATTAAACTAATCTATCGCCATCATTTTTCTGTGTTGACAAAATCTCCTCACTCGGTTCTATCTCTCTTTAATTTTTTTAATTTTTGTTTCTAAGGTAGAAATCTTTGGTGTCAACAAAAGGAAACATTATTAGAAAATAAAAGTTAACGCGTTGAATTAAATTTATTGACAAATAAGTTACAAAATTTAGAGCAATACTCTGTCTGTTCCTTTTTCAAAAGCCTTTTTCTTATTTTTATTTTAATAATAACTGTATTTTTAATTGATATTTATATTCTTTCGTTTCAATTTATTTGTTCTATTTTACTTTAACACAATTTTAAAAAAAATAGTACTATCCTTTTTGAATCTTTTAATATAAAAACTAAAGATATACAGAATAATACTAAAATGTTTTCAATCTTATGTAGCAGTAGCAAAGTAAAGAATTTGACTAGCGATGAACAAATTTTCTTCTAAGTTGTGTTAAGAGGGTACAAAATTAAATATATATATATATATTTTTAATAGATTACACATCTAACATCTATACACTATATAAATTTTGGCGAAGCATATGTATGCATTATCCTTTGCCTAAAATAGTTTCACCCGTGATCTTGTAATTTTAAATATATCATATGAAAAATTATAATTAATTTTTTTTTATATATAAAAAAAGTAAAAGAAATAAATTGAACGGGATGATTTGTTTTATTTTATTTCATTTGAAGACAGGTCAAAAGACATTTATTCCCAAAATTTAACAAGAAGAATAAGGAGATGTAAGAAAAATATCCAAAAACCAATCTTTGGAAATCTTGAATTACCCAATTTCTGTCGGAATTTTCCCTCAGATTTCCATTTGAATTCCAACCCATTTTCAGACAATCTCAAGTACCCTTTACTGTATTATTTTTTTTCGTGTGTGGGGATATATATAATAGAGGGGTACCCTATCTTCCAGATTTGTTCATTGACTGGTAAGAAAATTGCTTTTTTCTTTATCCGATTTCTTGGGGGTTTTACCTTTTCATCTGGTAGTGTAAACATGATATATTAACTTTTATAATCCTGATTGTTTATGAATGTTTGTGATGGGCGTAATTGATTGTGGATAAATTTTGGTTTGTGGGTAGGAAGAATTTGGGGCAAGGGTGATTATTTTCCCTCTTTTTGGTTAGCTTAGGCTCAACTATCAAGAAATCACCTAGCTTTTTCTGCCTTTGCTGAGATTTGGACTTGGTTGATGAGCCACACTCATGGTTATGGGTGTTTGATTAAACAATTTTTTGTATGATTTGTGTTTGACCCGTCTTAGCACGAAAAACTCGATATAAGAATTTTTCTTGTCCATATAATCTGTGAATCCTGAGAAAAAAGATTGTAGCTTTAACCATTGGATGAATAATTACTGAAAGGAACTTTCTTGAAGAAAAGTATTTATTGTTCTCTTTCATTTTGTCAAGCAGGAAGAATAAATTTACCTCACGGATCGGCAGAAATTAGCTCTTCTAACTCAGTCGATTCGACATTCAAACAGATTGAAAGGTGAAACCTTTTTGTCTCAACACAGCCACCTTAATTGTTAAGACAAAGTTCATTGTTTCAGGATGGATCTTTTAGATTTATTACAATCTTGAGAACTGTAACTCAAAGATCAGTTTGCAATTTAGTTTGTGAGCTTGACATGGCTATTTGGTTAATGTTTTTTGTTCTGCAGATATGCAGAGTCAGTTGATGTGCAGTGGGTGCAGGACAATGCTTCTTTATCCCAGAGGAGCTTCTAATGTCTGCTGTGCAGTGTGCAATGCACTCACCCCTGTCCCACCACCTGGTATCTGTGCTTTTCTTGATTCTGATGTTGTTATAAGAACTTTTTTTTTCAAATTTGTGTGGCTGTTGTTCGGATTAAGGCCCCCTTCCGTTGATGATAAGTGTTGTTGCTAGAAGATTGTTGTTAGGAAAGAAACTTAGTGTACTTAAACATTTTGAGTATATCTAATAGTAATGCTATGCTTGATGGTGACATGGTAAATAAAGCCATACGGAGGGCTAGGTTTTGGGGAGGCTTAGTGTATAGATCTGTTGGGATTGAGATGTAGTTATTGTTGTTGTTGTTTTGCCTTGGCATGGATTGAAGTGTAGTTGTCGTTGTGTTCTGTTACTCGAAGGTGTTGCTTAAATTGTAACCTTTCTCAGGAATGGAAATGGCTCAATTGATATGTGGAGGCTGTCGTACATTACTTATGCATCCACGTGGAGCGAACAGTGTGAGATGCTCCTGCTGTCATACGGTGAACCTTGTCCCAGGTACAGTTTATAACTTCCCTTTCCTTGATTTCAGAGATTAATGCTTGTCTGGTTATGAAAATCTAGTGTCTCTTTGCTGGAATGCAATGTTTCCTTCATTTGAGCATAATATGAATCTATCTTTTGATACTATCCACTTAAGCTTGAGCTTCGGTTGTTTTCATTTATCATATGAGATTTTTTCCTACATACTCATCAAAAGTTTATCATATGAGATACCGGCATTTTTATTCTTGTATTACATGAAAAAAATCTGTTGGAAGAAGTACATTACTTTGATGATCTAACTATGTAATACATAAGTGAACATTTCTGTATGGTTGTGTTTTTAGTTGAACTAAGTTAATGACTTATGAGTTTAGAGTGTGGTGCCAGCTGAAATTCGCAACTTTCGAGTTCTTCAAGCTTTTGCATGGGGGAAGGGAGCTGTATAAATTTATGTCTTTGTCAGACATAGTGGCACATGATTATGGGATCACCAAAAAACTTCATTATTATATGTTTGTGTAATGTTTTGTCCTATTGAGGCTCAGTTTAATCAGAAGTTTTGCCTGACAGATAGGTGTAACTCCAATTGATTTCTCGAGTTTGGTAGTTCCTCGAAAATAATGACCTATCTGGTGCTCTTTGTAAACTAGTTGCCAGTTCACATAAGATATATCTGATCTGCTGTTATATCTTCTCATCAGCTTTACTTTTTGGTCATATCTGCTTCATTTTGCAGCACACTTGTAATTTGCAAAGAGAACTTAGTTTATGACTGGTAATTGGTGGATTTAACTTGGTGTATGCATTTTTCTCCAAGCACACGTTCTTATATGTCACTGACTAGTCTGTTTATAGGTGTCTTTTTTGGTTACTCTGGTTACATGAGTAACCAGAGTGTGTGTAAAGTGAATTGTGCTCTTTCCTTTCCAAACTCAAAAAGTTTTCTTCCCCCCTAGGTCTTCTATCTTGTTTATAGTGCTGGGAATATATTTTTTCATTTTTCCCTTGGTCAGAAGCTACGTGATTTGAAGTTGGATGGTGGTCCTGAAGGCAACAACATTTGTAGGTTGACCATGCCAAGAAGTAAGAAATGTAGTGTGACAATGCTAGTTGTGCACTAATGTTATGTGCAAAATCAGGTGCCTTTTTACTAGAGCTAACCTGTAAAGAAAGATGTTTAGGATGAGAGAGTATTCTCTAACTCATTGAATTTTAAGGGGATTATACCTAAATCGTTTGCCTGTCCTATCTTTCACTAGAATTTTACAAGGTAAAGAGCTAGATGAGTTGTTTGTGTTTGAGGATTTGTACCTTAGAGCTTAGGTTTCTTGTTACCCTTTTTTTCTTCTGCCATTTTTGTTTTGAAGAACTCCATGGATGACATATAATTGTGCTGTCGATCTTCAGGTCCTAACCAGTTTGCTCATGTCTACTGCGGGAACTGCCGTATGATGCTGATGTATCCATATGGAGCTCCATCGGTTAAATGTGCAGTATGCCATTACATTACCAATGTTAATGTGAGTATTATGATTCATTTTTCTTTTTGATCTTTGGTGAAAATTTTAGCTGATGCTTGGTCCATATAGTTAAAGAAGTAAATTAACAAAGAGGAATGAATTTTAAGATTGTGCTTTTGGTAATGAGAATTCTATTTAGTGAGTAGTATAATATTTACTTACCTTGTTAGGATCAGAGAATAACCAACTACCATATTGACTTAGTTTAATCACAATTTAAAGTGAGAATATATATTACTTAACTGTAAATAAGTGATAAAATATGTGTATGAAAGACGTGTCTTTCATACATTGGTTGGTGTAAACACCGGTGTGGGTAAGTTTTTTTATTTTGTTGCTTTGGGTGATGCAAATCAATTAAAATCATAATGTTAAGCCTTCTATGTAAATAGTAAGATTTATTGAGATTAGGATGATCGGAATTGAAGGAGATAAGGGAATAAATAACACAGTAAACATGTAGTTGTTGATGCTTCAAAATAGCCAATTCTTGAGTCATTGAAACTCGGGGAGATTTGTTGGGTTCATCTCTGTTTAAGCTGCTCTTCTCTGGTTCTTCCTTCTCCACTTATAGTCTGAACCTATAGGAATCAGTAGATTATAGCGATTAACCTTGCTTCATATCATGGATTGTAAAGCAAGTAGATTACATTGAAAATTTTCGGCACATTTTAGGACTTTCACATAAAGCAAAGTGTCCTTGTGGAAGTTTAATGTAGAAGTTTATGTTGGAAGGTAAGTTGATCTTGAGCTTGTGATATCAAGCATCATCAGCCCACTTAAATGCGAACTTATTTTGAACTTTTAGTTGCAAATTTTATAAGTTATTGATATCACAGATTGTGGCAAAAAAAGGGTAAGTGGGTGAGTAAGGAAGCAAAATCAGGTCTTTTTTTTTTTTGAAATAGTAACTTTACAAAATCAGGTCTTTTTGGTTACTATCGATTGCTTAGGCTATTTGCATACATTCCTGATTACAACAAGAATATGCTCAGTGTAATCCCATAAGTGGGATCTGGGAAGGTTGGTGTATACATAGCCTTACCCCTACATTCCGCAGGTAGAGAGGTTGTTTTCGATAGACCTTGACTCAAGTAAAGCATATCAAAATCAGTAAGAAAAGGAAATGCAGTAGTGAAGAAGCCATGTAGAAAATAATGGAGAAAAGAACAGTAGCAACAACAAATAATATGATAACTAAAACAAAGGAAACTACAGGTACTAATAGAATCGAAGAATAAGATAGTGGGAGAGTAATAATAATAATATTGATAAGAGAGACTAGACAACATGCGTACATGAATATGATAAGGAATTTCTGTTTTCATGTGTTTATATGCATCTTTTTGCAGGCAGGAGATGGAAGAGCCCATGCACCTTTGAACCCTCCTAACGGCATTGCTACACCTGCTTCAGGATCCTCTTCAACTGTAAGTTCACAAGTCTGCCGCATGCTCCTTTCTTACTTACTAGTTAGTAGTTTCTAATTTGACTAAAATTGATTTCTGAAATGTGTTCATATCTGCTTTAGGCCAAGGCTCGTTCACAAAATCAAACTGTTGTCGTCCAAAACCCAATGTCTGTCGATGAGAGTGGCAAGTTGGTAAGTTTTTCGTCATGATTAACCTCCTTTCTATTTATATTTATTGGCTTCTTCACTCTCAAGTCATCCACCTTATCATTAACGATACCATTTTACATTTCTAGGTGAGCAATGTAGTTGTTGGTGTAACGACAACATCATAGCTTGTCAGCTAAATTTGCTGTTCGTGGACGACAATTGAGAGTTTTGCACACAACAATTGGAAAGATGAGTATAAAGACAGCCGCTGCATATAAATATGGTAGTGTTTAGTGTTAATACTGCAACCATACCCCTGTTTTTTTGTAACATTTTGAATTATGATTGTGGGGTGATTGAAGCTACAGCAAGTGTGGTGACTATTTGGAGTCTGTAACTGATAACTACGCGTTAGATTTGTGGCGTGAATATGCCCAAAGTCACAAGTGAAGAATGTTATTATGTACCTTATATGCCATATTATTGTATATGACCATATACCATGAACCTTACTGCCTTAATGCGTTACTTTAAGAGGCGTATTCAGGATCTAGAGACTATAGTGGGATTTGAATGAGTTCGATTTTATTAGATGTATGCATCTTTTCCCCTTATGCATGTGTGTAATGGCTTCAGTTGAACCTGCAGACTTGTCTTGGATTTGTCTCCAATTATAATATGAATATGATATGGTTTTCTTTGGGAGAAATCTCACTTCGTAAAAAATCCTAATTGTAAGAGGGCAAGAAATCTCATTTCTTTATTTCCCTCTGCCCTCTCGAAAGTAGTGTCAAACAAAAATAGTTAAAATACGAGAATGAAAAGGAGGGTGGGGGGAGTGGTAATCTTCCCTTTTTAATTCCCTCCTCCTCCCCCCTATATCTGTCTTCCTTTTAGTCCCAACTACTTTGCCCTTTGGTATCTTCTTCAAGTTGAAAACTTGTGTAAGTTACTCAAAAAATATATATAATAGTATAATTTTGTTGAACAACAAAAGTAATATGGTAATTAAAATATTTCTCACAAGTTCAAGTGTAACTTGATTTTGATATCAATTTTCCTTTCATACTCACCTAACATATATACCTGGTGGGTGAGTCAAACTTTTTATCAAGCGGATTCAATACGAAGAAGTAAACACACGAAGTAGGAGTTTAACATTTACTTCATATACACAAAAAAAAATAATTTAATCAATTATAAACAGTGTAATTTTTCATTGAATGAGGTTTGAACGAACCCCTTATTCCTATCTGGCTCTGCCACTGCATATATCTACTTGAAGATTATGTCTAAACTTGTTGCATACTTCATACAAAAGCCTCCTATTTTCCCACCAACTGATTAACCTAATTTGATGACAAAAAAAGGTCTAATTGCTCTTTCTATATAAACTAATAAGCTGTCAGTAGGATGATAAACAAAACATATAATACAAAATGGCTCAAGAAGGAAATGGACAAAAAACAGATGTGGCTAAGCCTAAGGACTACTGTAATTGGGTGATGCCATTGTTGAGGTTTTTGGCATTTGGTGCAACAATTTCAGCCACATTAGTTATGGCACTTAACAACCAAAAGAAAACTTTTGTTGTTGCCACTATGGGTACCACTCCTATTCAAGCTACTCTCAATGCTAAGTTCCAGCACACTCCAGCTTTTGTGTAAGCCCTTTCTACTAATTATCTTCTTTTTTATATATATAATTGTGGTGTCCAAGTAAGTTTGCATGTATCTTGATTAATCTTATGAGGTACTTTGCTATTTTCCACTAGCATAAGTATCGAGCAACTTTGTCCATTGAGATTTGGACAGATGATAAGAAATGA
>JAJOOE010017588.1:0-16529 GCA_036250405.1 Solanum raphanifolium
CCTCTCTTTATATTTTTAATTACAATTTACGTATTTACAGTATTTAACAATTAACAATCATCAATTTCTCTCAATTCTCAATCTTTCTCAAAGTTTCATACTTTCAATATTCAAGTTCTAAATTTCAATCATATTATTTTGTAATTGTGAAGATTTCAATAATCATTTGGTGAATTTTGGAGTAGGAATCTTCTTCAAACTTCAAGTTTCGACATCAATTTTTCAATTTTCGGTTATAATCATTTGTTCTTTACACAAACGTTTGGTAACTTCGTTCCACTCTCTAATCTTATATTTATTTTTTGTATTTATTATTTGTATGTTGTTCTTGTTAAATTTCGTATTTCATAATTTATAATTTTATATCATGGAGTCTTCTAAAAAAAGTGGAGGTAAAAAAGGTATTGTACACGGAGTAAAAAATATGTTTACAAAAAATAAGAACGGTTCTAGTTCTTCTAAATCTAATTTTCCTCTTGTTAGAATGAATACTGATGAATTTACTCATGTGAATGAACTAGTTTTTCTCGTCTCGATCCTATAGAAATTAATTCGGATACTCCTATAACTCCCGAAGAGGTTTATGAAAGAAATTATGGTAACTATCAAGAAAATGAAGAAGTAGAAATTGATGAAAATGATTTAGATGATACACCAACTAGTCCCGACCTCAATAGTACTGAAGTTCCACCTCGGGAGGACAATCCTCCGGTTGGAACTAGTTGTCCCCCTATTGTTCCAACTAGAGGTAAGACCAATGTACAACATACTTTAAAATCAAATGTGTGGAAATTTTGTTATTTGAATGAAGAAAAAACTTTTAGTATATGTAATATTTGTAAACAACATTTTAAATATAAATCTGGTGGGCGTGGAGGTTCAACGAGGGGATTAAAAAAGCATTTGATGCAAAAACATAGTCAAGTGGTTTGCATATTTATCTTCTCTTAGTGTTGGTGAAGATTCTAGCATTGGAGTATCGGTTAGAGGGTCAAATATGGTTCAAGGTGAATTAAATACTTCGAACCCAAGTGGTCCTCTTACACATCGAACCTATAATAAGGATCATGATCGTGAAACTTTTGCGAAAATGGTTGTTGTTTGTGGTTTACCTTTTAGTTTTGGAGAACATCCGGATTTTATTGCATATATTCATGATACATATAATTCTAGTTTTAAAGGTTTATCAAGAAGCATGGTAAAAAGAGATATTTTTGAATTTCAAGAAAAACATTGTCAATTTTTGCGTGCCTATTTTGAAATAATGGATTGTAGAGTTGTTATTACCACTGATATGGTTCATTGTCCTATTGGTTTTGATTACTTAACTATTACTGTGCATTGGATTGATTATAATTGGAATTTACAAAAAATAATTATCGGTTATAAAATTTGTCAACAGAAAAAAACTGGAATGTATATTGCTACTACTGTGTTGGAAATTTTAGATGTTTTTGGTCTTTGTGATAAAGTCATTAGTATTACTTTAGATAATGCTTCTGCTAATTTAAATGCTATTAATATGCTAGAACCTAGAATTTGTCCTATTAGTAAATATGCTTTTCATGTTAGATGTGCTGCGCATGTATTAAATTTGGTTGTTAGTGACGGTGTGAAATTATTTGAAAATAGTTGTGATAAAGTTGATAATGCTTGTTTTTATATTTTTCATATGCATAGTAGTAGTAGAATTAATCAATTTAAAGAGTTTTGTAATGCATGTAAACTTCCGTTTAGAAAAGTTCTGAAACATGTAAAATCTAGATGGAATTTCTTTTATGATATGCTTGAAGTTGCTTATACATATAGAGAACCTATTACTATGCAATTTAATAGTCATAATGCTTATCCTGAATTAAAACTTAATGATAGTGATTGGGATGAAGTAAGTGAACTTAGAATATTTTTGAAATCATTTTATGATGCTAGTAAAAAAATTTCTGGAATGTATTATCCTACTATTTTCGAAATTTTAATACATATATATGAGATTTCATCTCTCTTTTCTGAATATAAAACAAATGAATTATTTACTAGTGCTATTGAAGTTATGATCACAAAATTTAAGAAATATTTTTTTCTTATCCCTCAAATTTATTTAACTGCAATTCTTTTCAACCCTGAATATAAAGAATATGGTGCAAAAGCTTTAGTTGAATACATTTATCAAAATTTAGATATTAAACCACAAGAACAACCTGATTTGGTAACATGTCAAAATAGTATAAAATTACTTGCTAGAGAAATGTATGATAAATATTGTTCCTTAGATAACAAAACTACGAGTAAAGTTAGTAAGCTACAACTAAGAGAAACAAAAATTCTGATTAACTACAAACTCTCAAATACCACCACTCCCCGGCAACGGCGCCATTTTGATGCTTATCGTGACCAACGACACTATCCTACGATATGAGTGTCTACGATCGTTAATGATATAGTAACCCAACCGAGGGTTGGGGTCATGTCCCAAGGGAGCGGTTTTGAGAATTAATAACCAATTAGAATTTCATTCAAGTTAGTCATAGTTAAAGACATTTGCGATAAAAGACATTGTAAATGCAAAAGAAGTGGCACAAAAGTGTCACATATCAAAAGAGGGTTTTGTAACAAGTACTAAAACGGTAAAATAAACAAGAAAATCAAGAATAGGGAAAGGTTCTTGGGATGTGACCGCAATACAAGTAGAGATAAATTGTTGGGTACATGCTTTCGATCGGAGATTTGCAAAATAATAGTGACTAGGCTAAGCTTTAAATGGAAATAAGTTCCCTCTCGGGCAACTTACCCCGTTTCAAATGTATTCCTTTCGGACACCCATTTGTCGCATGAAGACCAGCCTACGTCTTACCCCACTCACTCTCTCAAGCTGAGTGTTAGGATATGGGACTAGGGCTCACCCTCTCGGGCTGAACCTCAAGTTGACCCACTCCTTAGGTCATCAGTCTAATGGTTTGGTTTCACATCCTCCCTCTCGGGCAAGCCGAAAACACATGGGTGGATTTGTATTTGTAACTACAAACCCTTTAGATTAAACCACAACCACTAGGTGAAATCACCATTAAAATACATCTAACCTATCAGCAAGCAAGACCCAACAAGAATATCAACCCATATTTGCTAAATCACACCCCAAGAATGGGGGTTTTTAGCCACACATCAAGAAATAAGAAATAATACCTAACATGATAATGAAATCAACTGGATATAAGAAATTAAACCTTGAATTAAGCAAAGGAAAGTGAATAGAGAAGACCCACTTCCAACTTGGAGAAGAAGAACTCCTTTCTTCAAGTCTTCACAAAACTCTCTCCAAACTTGAGAGAAAAATATTAGCTAGAATATGTTCTGAAGTGAAAAAATAATAATAATATGATGTTTTTTCATATCTCTAATTCTAAATAGTATTTATAGTTTTCACAGATTGTGCTGCGGAGGATTGTTCGGCGATCCACCTTTTGGTCAGCTCATCGCCTTCAGTGTCTTGCCTATTGCATCCTCGAATTCTGGATCATTGGGCGGTACAGTACTGCTTCGCGGAACTGATCGGCGACTCGCCGACTGCTTCATTACTTGCCTTTTGATCCACTTCCTTCAAGGCTTCGCGTACTGGAACGAAGGGCAGCTCATGTCGTTTCGGTGACTCGCCAAGTTAAACTCGACGATCCGCAAGATTCCATTTCTTGTTCTTTTCAGCCCTATTTGCTCCGTTTTGCGCCTAAGTGTCCATGCTTCCACTAAAACTTCAAATACCTAAAACTTCAGCATTTTAATCAACTATTGAGGTAAAGCAAGCATTCAAGGACACTATTTCCATTAAAATAAAGCCCTAAATGAGTCCAATTTGTGGACTCATCAGTCTTTGCATTCAACTAACTTAGTATTTAGCATCTATATCATGTTCAAATTATATCATTTCTTTATTGCTTTGTTCAGTTATATATTATTTCAGCTTTATTTTATCATGCATGCTCCATACCTTTCAAGTACTGACGCATACTCTGCACTACATCTTCTTGTGATGTAGGTTAAGGTTCTCAGCATCCTAATCACGCTTAGATCGGTTCTCGGTCTCCAGTTCAGCAGAATCAGTGGTGAGTCCTCATTCTTCGAGGACAATAGTCATGAATTTCTTTTCAGTATTTTTAGTCCTTTAGTTTCAGTTTTGCTAGACTTAGTTGGAGCCTATCCAACATTTCTAGTCAGTTAGAGGCTATTTTCAGACATAGATAGATTCAACTTAGTATTTAGTTAATATCTTTCTTGTATTAAACTCATCAGTTTTCATTCATCTCAGTTATAGTATATGGGTATTCCCCATCCCTTTCATTTTATGTATGATTATAGCTTCCGCACAGTCTTTTATTATTCAGTTATCTTTAGTATGCTCATGATTATGCCAGCAGGGTTAGATTGGGGTCACTTGTGGTCCTAGGTCCCATGTCTGCATCCAGGGGGTAGCCTCGGGGCGTGACAAACTTGGTATCATAGCATTAGGTTTAAGAGTCCTAGGATGTCTGAAAAGCCGCACTAAGTAGAGCCTTTTTCATGGGTGTGAAGTGCACCACATCTAATGAGAAGGAGGCTATAAAGTGTTTTAGGAAATCTTCACTTTCTTGATATTCTTATCATGCGTTGGTATGATCTCCTTTCTAATCCATCATTATACGCTTAAGATCATGCCTCCTTGTAGAGCTTACGCATGGAATGCTAATGCACACAATGCTAACGCAGTTCCTTTAGTCCCAGATCAGGAAGTTTCTAATGTAGAATTCAGGAATGCCAATTCAGCTTTTGGCTCAGATATGACCAACAAGAACAATCAGAAGGTTCTAATTCCTACTATTAGAAATGATGGATCAGTGGCAGCTAGAGTTTGAGATTTTTTTAGGATGAATCCGCCAGAGTTCTTAGGGTCATAAGTTGGTGAGGACCCACAAAACTTCATTGATGAAGTTAAGAAAATCTTTAGACTGATGCAAGTGACTAGTAATGGTAGGGTTGAGTTGGCATCCTACCAGCTTAAGGATGTGGCTCACATATGGTACACTCAGTGGAAAGATTCAGGGGCTATTTTATCTTTTGTGACTCCCTATATAGTAGTAATCTTAGGTGTCAGTCCAAAAACTCTCTTATAACCCTTCTCGGTCTCTACTCCAGTTATAGCTAGACGGGTATACAGAAATTGCCCTGTCATATCCTCTCAGAAAGTCACCTCAACAGATCTTGTAGAGTTAGAAATGGTAAACTTCGATGTCATTCTAAGCATGGATTGGTTACATTCCTGTTATGCCTCAGTCGATTGTAGAACTAGGATTGTTCATTTTCAATTTCCAGACGAACCAATCTTAGAATGGAAGGGTAGTAGCTTAGCACCTATGGGTCGATTCATTCCTTACCTTAATGCTAGAAAGATGATTCCTAAGGGTTATCTCTATCATCTAGTTTGGGTTAAGGATTCAAGCTCTAAAACCCCAACTCTTGAGTCAGTTCCAGTGGTTAATGAGTTCCCAGAAGTGTTTCCAGAAGATCTTCTCGGAGTTTCTCTCGAAAGGGAAATCGACTTTGGAATTGATCTCCTTTCAGATACCCAGTCTATTTTTATTCCTCCTTACGGAATGGCTCCAACTGAGCTTAAGGAATTGAAAGAGCAGTTGAAAGACCTTCTAGATAAGGGCTTCATCAGACCTAGTATTTCGCCATGGGGTGCGCCAGTGTTGTTTGTGAAGAAGAAAGATGGTTCACTCAAAATGCGTATTGACTACAGACAGTTGAACAAGGTCACCATCAAGAATAAGTATCCCACCCCCAGGATTGATGACTTATTTGATCAACTTCAGGGTGCTAGTCATTTCTCAAAGATAGCAGATACAGTTATCATCAGCTCAGAGTCCGAGATAGTGACATTTCGAAGACAGCCTTCAGAACTCAGATGGTCATTATGAATTCGTAGTAATGTCATTTGGACTAACCAATGCTCCTGCAGCTTTCATGGATCTGATTAACAAAGTGTTCAAGCAGTACTTGGACTTGTTCGTTATCGTCTTTATTGATGATATCCTCACTTACTCTAGGAATGAGGAAGAACATGCGAGTCATTTGAGGGTTGTCCTGCAAACTCTCAAAGATAGTCAGTTATTTGTTAAGTTTAGCAAATGTGAGTTTTGGTTACAATATGTTGCTTTCCTTGGGCATATAGTATCCAACAAAGGGATCCAAGTGGATTCTCAGAAAATAGAAGCAATGAAACAATGGCCCAGACCTACCTCTGCTACAGATATCAGAAGTTTCTTAGGTCTAGCAGGTTATTACAAAAGGTTTGTGGAAGGATTTTCATCCATAGCCTCACCATTGACTATGTTGACTCAGAAGATGGTCAAGTTTCAGTGGTCAGATGATTGTGAGAAAAGCTTCGTAGAACTGAAAACTAGGTTGACTACAACTCCTGTTTTGACTCTACCAGAGGGTTCAGACGGTTATGTTATATATTGCAATACATCCAGAGTTGGCCTAGGTTGTGTGTTGATGCAGCAAGATAAGGTTATAACTTATGCTTCTAGACAACTTAAGGTCCATGAGAAGAACTATCCAACTCATGACCTCAAGCTTGCAGCAGTGGTGTTTGCACTTAAGATTTGGAGACATTACTTGTATGGTGTTCACGTAGATGTGTTCACAGACCATAAGAGACTTCAATATGTATTCACCCATAAATAGTTGAATCTTCACCAGAGAAGATGGCTTGAGTTCCTCAAGGATTATGACATGAGTGTGCATTACCATCCCAATAAGGCAAATGTAGTAGCAGATGCCCTTAGCAGACTATCAGATGGTGGTGTACCAGTTCAAAATGGGGCATAATTTTCTTTGGTACTGGAAGTTAAGGAAAAGCAAGACAATGATCTGATATTACTCGAACTCAAGGGTGCAGTCCATCAACAAAGAGTTGAGGTATTCTCCCAAGGGAGAGATGGTGTGCTTCGCTACCAGGGTCGATTATGTGTTCCTAATGTGGGCGAGTTGAGACAACATATTTTTGCAGAGGCCCATAACTCCATATATTCTATCCATCCAGGTGCCACTAAGATGTATAGTGATTTGCGGGAAGTCTATTGGTAGAATAGTATGGAAAGAGATATAGCAGATTTTGTGGCTAAGTGCCCCAATTGCTAGCAAGTCAAGGTAGAACATTAGAAACCAGGAGGTATGACTCAAGAGATTGGCATCCCTACTTGGAAGTGGGAAGTGATCAACATAGACTTCATCACAGGTTTACCTCGTACTCGCAGACATCATGACTCCATTTGGGTGATAGTTGACAGAGTTACTAAGTCTTCACGATTTTTGGTGGTCAAGACTACAGATTCGGCGGAGGACTATGCCAAGCTTTACATTAATGAGATTTTAAGGTTGCATGGGGTTTCTTTTTCTATCATCTCAGATAGAGGTCCTTAGTTTACCTCTTATTTTTGGAAGTCATTTCAGAAGGTCTTGGTACTCAGGTTAATCTTAGCACAACATTTCACCCACAGACGGATGGTCAAGCAGAGCGTACCATTCAGACCTTAGAGGACATATTGAGAGATTATGTGATCGACTTTAAGGGTAGTTGGGATGATCACCTTCCTCTTATAGAGTTCGCCTACAATAATAGCTACCATTCCAGCATTCAGATGGCCCCTTATGAGGCATTGTATGGGCGTAGATGTAGATCTCCAGTTGGTTAAGCAGCCTTAATAGGACCAAATTCAGTCCACGATGCTATGGAGAAACTGCAAATTATTAGGGATAGACTTAAGACTGCCCAGAGTCGCCAGAAGTCTTATGCAGATGTGAGAATAAGGGAATTAGAGTTCTAAGTTGATGAGTGGGTTTTTCCTGAAAGTGTCACCTATGAAAGGGGTGATAAGATTTGGCAAGAAAGGGAAGCTCAGTCCTAGATATGTAGGCCCTTATAAGATTCTGAAGAGGATTGATAAAGTGGCTCATGAGTTGGAGTTGCCAGCAGAATTAGCAGCAGTGCATCCGATTTTTCACATTTCACTTTTGAAGAAGTGTGTGGGTGATCCAGCATCCATAGTGTCATTAGAGAGTGTAGCCATGAAAGATAGTCTCTCGTATGAGGATGTACCAGTTGAGATTCTTGATCGTCAGGTTAGAAGGTTGAGAAACAAAGAAGTCGCTTCAGTCAAGGTTTTGTGGAGGAGTCAGTCCGTAAAGGGAGCTACTTGGGAAGCAGAAGCAGCCATGAAGTCCAAGTATCCTCACCTCTTTCCTTCTGATTCCATTCCAGCTTGAGGTAATAGTTCCTCTACAGTTTTTCAGTCATTCATGTGCTAATTCAGTCTTAGTATTTTGTTCATTCACTCATCCTTGCATTTTCAGTGTATTTGCATGTTCTTGGAACTCAGTTCAGTCAGAAATCAATTTCTAGTACATAGTGGTAGGGATTGCAATTTCTTCCCTCCATACTCAGCTAGTTTAGTCTTCATTCGAGGATGAATGGTCCCAAGGGGGAGATAATGTAACACCCCGTATTCAAAACAGACCAAAAATGCAGATTTTGAGAAGTTGCAGGTGCAATCCACGGTTGCCATCCACGAACCGTAGGTTAGACCACGGCCTGTGCTGGTGGTTATTGGTTCACCACTGCAACCCCTCCCCAAACCCAGCTCAGAAAATCGGCTAAGTCTCGACCCACGGACAGACCCACGGTCCGTGGATCGAAGCCTCCTTTACCCAACCTCTGACGGAAACAACGGCCGACCAACACAGACCGTCGTTCGATCCACGGTCTGTAGGTCTGACCGTAGGTGAGGGTCAACAGCCAGTTAGAGGAAAATTGTTGATTGGGTCAACTTCAAATGGTCATAACTCTTAGCACAAAAGGATTATGTGTCTTATGACCTATAATATGATAGATAATTGAATCATCATTCTAATGCCACCGAGTTTGCTAAAATCCCACCTCCGAGTAAAAAGTTATGCTCATTTTAGTGAAGCCCTGTCGGGCAGACTTGACCTACGACCCCAATCTACGGACCATAGGTTGACCTACGGCCCGTAGGTCCCGTCCGTCAGTCACTCCGACAGCAGTTAAGTCAAGGGTCTATTGGTCTTTTCCTATTTTGTTGGACCCCTAAGTTACGTCGTTTAGACCCTAAATTATGAGGTTTTAGTCAGTTTAAGCCTAGAAACATAACTAGAACTTTCCTAAGTCGAATCATTCATCAAAACTTAGAAAATTAGAGCATAAGAGGAGAAGAGAAGTCAAGAACCCTAGTCAAAGAATGCAACAAGATTCCATTAGTTCCAGCCCCAAAATCGAAAGATTTCTTCGTGGAATTCGTCACCAGGTATGTGGGATTTCACTAGTGGGTTCCTTTCGCCCATTAGGTCCCTAGATTTCAGTCAGATTCTTGATTCCCTTATCATGACTAGACCCAAGGTTTCTATAACTTCAGTAGATTATCACGAATTAGTTATCTACATGTTCCAAATCAGATTATCATGTTACTACTTGGTTTCTTGCATGAATTTCAGAACCCTAGCTATGTATTTCTTTAGTTCTTGAATTACACATGATAGGTCAGATATTTCAGATATACATGCCTCAGTTTTGAATGCGTCATTATCCGTTATTAATGTGCATTCTCAGTTTGCATGTTAGTTTTGAGCTATCCAGTATATTATAGAAATTCAGTCATAATATGTTGATCACTTAATCTATTGGGAGTAGCATAATACCTAGCTGGACTAGGGTTCAGTGTACCCATATAGTCCCAGAACTACGAGCCACGTAGGTGTAAGTCCCCTCTGTGGGAAATATCAGTTAGTGATCACGCCAGTCATGCCTCTATATCTTTGGCCGGGTATATTGGTTCCTCTTGATGGGGCGTATACATCGGACTCCACATTTAGCTCATGTGGTTTTATTGTCGATTATTAGTAGCTCCCACAGTTCACTCAGACTAAACTTAGGGTTTCTAGAACTTCAGCAGATTATCATGAATTAGTTATCTACATGTTCCAAATCAGATTATCATGTTACTACTTGGTTTCTTACATGAATTTCAGAACCCTAGCTATGCATTTCTTTAGTTCTTGAATTACGCATACTAGGTCAGATATTTCAGTTATTTCAAATATACATGCCTCAGTTTTGAATGCGTCATTATTAGTTATTAATGTGCATTCTCAGTTTGCATGTCAGTTTTGAGCTATCCAGTATTTTACAGAAATTCAATCATAATGTGTTAATCACTTAATCTATTGGGAGTAGCATAATACCGAGTTGGACTAGGGTTCAGCGTACCCGAATAATCCCAGAACTACGAGCCACATAGGTGTAAGTCCCCTCTGTAGGCAATATCAGTTAGTGATCATGCCAGTCATGCCTCTATACCTTTAGCCAGGTATATTGGGTCCTCTCGATGGGGCGTATACATCGAACTCCACATTTAGCTCATGTGGTTTTATTGTCGGTTATTAGTAGCTCCCACAGTTCAGTCAGATTCTATTACATTGACCTCATTTACAGTACAGTCAGTATTCAGTTTCAGCATGTTATAAATTTGGTCATTGCATTCAGCTAACTCGGTATTCAACATCTATATCATGTTCAGATTATATCATTGATTTATTGCTTTGTTCAGTTATATGTTATTTCAACTTTATTCTATCTTGCATGCTTAATACCTTTCAAGTACTGACATATACTCTGCGCTACATCTTCTCGTAATGTAGGTTCAGGTTCTCAGCATCCAGATCATGCTTAGATCGGTTCCCGATCTCCAGTTCAGTAGAATCAGTGGTGAGTCCTCATTCTCCGAGGACAATAGTCATGAGTTTCTTTTCAGTATTTTTAGTCCTTTAGTTTTAGTTTTGCTAGACTTAGCTGGGGCCTATCCCAGCATTTCTAGTCAGTTAGAGGCTATTTTCAAACATAGATAGATTCAGCTTAGTATTGAGTTAATATCTTTCTTGTATTAAACTCATCAGTTTTCATTCATCTCTGTTATAGTATATGGGTATTCCCCATCCCTTTCATTTTATGTATGATTATAGCTTCCGCACAGTCTTTTATTATTCAGTTATCTTTAGTATGCTCGTGATTATGCCAACAGGGTTAGCTTGGGGTCACTTGTGATCCTAGGTCCCATGTCAGCGTCCAGGGGGTAGCCTCGGGGCGTGATAGAATCAGGTCAGTGCTGCAATGAATGAATGGGTTTGACTCCCCCTTTATGATGGTCCTTCTGGTAAGCTGATGTATCTTTGGCATATACACAACTAGATCTTCTCTAATTAGACATAACATTGTTCTGTCAATATCAAAGCTTGTGTATATCTTTATAATTATGCTTTGTCTTAGCTTGTAGTGCCAATCCTTCGTGTTTTAATGCAATGCTGGAATTTTATGCTTATCTATGTTGATGATTCTTCTTCCTTTGCTTGGTAAGACGTAGAAGCTCTGTGCTTGCACCCCCTCTGCTCAATCGAATGTCATATTTGCTAGATAATCTGCTAATTGGTTAGCTTCTCTAAATATATGTTTTACTTGAACATGCTTTCTAGTTATGCTCTGTTGCTAATTGGTTAGCTTCTCTAAATATATGTTTTACTTGAACATGCTTTCTAGTTATGCTCTGTTGTATATCTTATATCCTCCATCTGCTCTGTATGTGTCCAAGGGGTTTTCCATTGTTTTGGTATAATGTTTTTGAGTGCTAAAGAGTCCATTTCCAATATTATCTTATGAAAATTATGTAGCTCACAGTATTTCAGTGCCATCCATACCCCCATCAATTCAGCTTCCATATTTGTATCCTCCCCAATGCACTGTGCTTCAGCATATATCAAATCACCCTTAGTATCCCTTATGCTGAAACCATATGAACTCTGTCCAGGATTTCCCCTGTAAGCCCCATATGTATTACACGTCACCCAATATGCATCTGGTGGATCCCAGTGTACCACTCTAAAATGTAATTTTGGCTTATATGTGTTTAGTATGGCAATCATATCCTTCCAATCCTGATCACCTCCTTTTATCCATGGGTATTTCACTCTCAGTAACATTTGGGCTGTTTTATGACATTGACTCTTCATCTTCTCATATGTCACTTCTCTTCCATGTCTTCTAGCATTCCTTCTCTTCCATAATTCCCACATTATAATAGTTGGCATTGCCTTGAGTATTTGCCGCAACTTATGTTTTGCTGGCCAATCCCACCAAGTAGTGATAAGTTGCTGCAAATGTAATCCTTCAATGTTTATACCTGCACAAGAAGCAAAGTGATTCCATAGCTTTTGAGCTATAGGAGCCGTTAGAAAAATGTGTTGTATTGTTTCCTCTTCCACCACATTACAACAGTAGCATTTGGACACCATATATACTTTCATCTTCTTGAGGACATCATCTGTTGGGATTCTCTTTCTCCATACCCTCCAAAGAAAGAATGAAATTTTAAAAGGGAGCCCCTTTATCCAAATATTATTCCTCCATTCATACTCCTCATTTTTCCTTCGCATTAGTTGAAATGCTGATTTAACAGTGAATTATCCTTGTGTATTGCCCATCCACCATGCTTTGTCTTCTCCCTTCATTCTAGGATTAATGTTCTCCAGAATACACTCCACCATATCTTCAGAAATTAGATGTCGTAGTCTAGATATATTCCACTGTTCATTCAAGATCATTTCCTTCACTTCCACCTCCTCATTTAGTCCTTGTGGTTCAGTAAAATATAAAGCACCTTGCTTTGTCCAGTTATCCATCCAAGAATTATCAGTATACAAACCTTTAAAGAGCTCATTCATTGGCATCATATTGACAATTTTCATCACAAGAAAAGTGGAAATTTAGGCAAAATTGTTTTAAATGTTTAATAACATACTAATAGTACTACCTATTGATAATGGAAAATTGAGGTAACAAATAGAATAATCACAAATTGAGATGGCGATGTCTCATACTACTTAAGGTATACATTACAACAAAATTACAATGATTGTGTTTGATATAAGAAAATATAGAAACTATTTTTTCTTTAAAAAAGTTCTAGATCATTTTTCAACTTTAGTTTAGTAATAATACAATGTTGGGGATATGATAAAGAGACAATGGTACTTATGATTCTTTTGAATGATAATTGTTGATAATAATATGTAAGATTGAAACAATTGAGATAAAGTGAAAATGTAACTATGATACTTTTCAAATAAAAATGAGTATCCACTGAGATTTCACAAGTGACATAAGTCCATTTTTTCTTATAATTGAAAATATTTTCTTCAAAAATATGTTTAAATTACTAGACACTGAAAATGATTTTATCAAGAAAATTGCCCTCCATACTAATAAAAAAAAAGGGGGGGGGGGGGTAAATACAGAAGTATACCCTTATAATCTTGGTAGAAAGAAAGGAAATAATAATTAAATAGGTGAAAAAAATATTTCTATGATCCACACTAAACATGCTTATCAGCTAGTAGAGTCAAACAATAAACATTCGAGATTCAATTAACAAATCTATCAAAAAAAAAAAGTATTTTTATGATAAATTTTGCCTTTTATCTAATAAATTAGTTTCTTGTATCTCCTCATTATTTTGTCTGAAGAAGAAAATTCTCAGACTATTGAAGGAATAGATAATTCAACTGAAGCTCCTTTTTATGGTATGACATAAGAGGTTTCGGTGATGTTAGTACGTCATTATAAAGAATTTTCTACTAAGATGACTAATTTAACTAAATTTTATGTGAATTCTTAAAAATGACTTTCCTTGTATTAAGGGTTACACGTTCTATATAATACTCTTAGAAATTTTTATATTGATAAGAATCTTAAAAATCAATCATCTCAGTAATAAACTCTTTGTTATGACCGACCAATATCACCAAAACTTTTCTACCATACCACAAAAAGGAGTTGTCATTGGATTATCCACTCCATCGACAATTTGAGATTTTCTTCTAAATCACCCAAAAGTAATTTTTTCTATAATTGAAACCTTTGTTTCTTAATAGCAGGTGTCATACAATTTCTAAGTGCCTAAAGGTGTCAATATGTTTTTTGAAAACAAAAGTCAACTAGATTAAGAATGTATCTTGCAATTTCACTTTTTGTGTAAGAAGGAATATGCAAATAATTTAGAAATTCACTAATATTTATAAGATTTTTCTAAAACTCAGAATGTTCTCTCAAGACATATGGAATTTGCCCCAGACTCATACAAAAAGTAGATGGATAAGAGTCCCGAGAACATCATCGCAAATCATAAGTAAATCTTTCAAAATCAGATTACCGACAAATTTAAGGATAAAATCTCTTCAAAAGTGGAAACCCAACAAAAATGATACATTTTGCATAAAAACAGTAGCACGCTCCCTTAGAGATTAAATCTAATTAAAATCGAGGTATATTAGTTGAAAAAAAACCTAACCAATTTAAGGAAATTGAATTGGAGAAATTTTGGGACTCAATAGGTGAATGGAGCCCATTGATTAACCCCCACATACCTTGATTTTGTAGCCCAAAACAATGGAGGAATTGGAGACTTGAAAACTTAAAAATCCTAGAATCCTTTACGAGCCTTGGAGAGAAAATCTTGAGAGCAATTTAGGAGATTTGGGGATTAAAATGGAATGGGTAGTTTTCTAGGAGTAAAATCAGTGATAGGGTCTATATATAATTGCTAGGGTTTGGATCTATGGCCTAGGAACTACTATGGCCCATACTAATCAACCGAAGAACCAACTTCAGAAATCCAAAATTTAATCATTTCCCATAGACCTTTCTACGGTCCGTAGACCCCACCCATAGAACCCAACTTTTGGTCCAAAATTTCACCAAGTCAAGATTAGATCTACGAGACAACCCTACGACCTGTCAAACCCTTCCGTCGGACTAAAGTCTTAAACCAAGTCTCTGAATCCATCCTACGAGTGCCATCTACAACTCGTCAAAATTTGTACGGTTCGTCCTGCTAAGTTGTAGGTCAAACTTCAGAAACTTAATTTTCCAAAACTCAATTATGGATTCTACGATTCAGTTCTCACGGCCTGTAGGACTTTCTACGATCCATAGGTCGGACTCGTAGAACGCTATATCAAAAAAAAAATTGCATTCTTCTTTCTTTTTTTCAACTTTCCAACTTCTGAGGTGTTACATTTATCCATAGTTCTCTCACAAATTTCCTCTTTCATATATACTCTTGAGTGTTTTCTTGCCCACCCAAATCATTGGGGAATTTCATCATGTGTGGAATTGAAGTTTCTCAACTCTTCTAGAGGTGAATTTTTTGTATAAATTCTGGGTAAGAAGGGTTCTCATAATATTTTGTAAAAATCGAAATGATGATTTTGATTTTGTTGTTTCTCCACCATTAACTTCAAATTTTGCCCATACAAATACACTTCGACCAATCTATAACAATGAATATCATTTCGATTTAAACAAATATATACAAATATGTTATGTGAATACGGATCAATGGATACAAAGATGAATAAGGACCAATGTATACATATTGCATTTACAGTATACATAAATGTATACAATTTCTAAATAAATGAATACAAAATACTTTCATGTATACACAATCGACAATATAAATATAAAATTATAATAAATTCATAAATATTCTTTAAATGAGACATTTTGTATACATACATAACTAATTGAATTCATTAGTTAGTTAAACTCATCACATAATTATACAATGCAATCTTGAAGTAAAAAACACGGAAGAAGGAAAAGTTATCACATGTCTCATTATTTATTGTTAGTTGATTGCACGATAGAAAAAATAATTTATAAAATTATTGTTATATTACTTTTGGGCTAATACGCATATATTTATTTTCTTGGCTACTAATTGCTAAATAAAATTGCCTTATGAATTGCTTATAGTTTGTAACAATTGTCCTTTTTGGTTTATATAATAAGGCCATATTGACCATTTTCATCACAAAAAAGTGAATAAATTTAGACAAAATTACTTTAAATGTTTAATAACAGACTAATAATACACCTTATAATTATTGGTATTGGACATTTGAGGTAACAAATTGAATAATACAAACTCAGATGAGGAGATCTGATATTGCTTATCGTATATATTACAACAAAATCAAAAAAATTGTGTATGATATAACAGAATATATAAAAAAAAATTATCTTGAAACAAAATATTTTCTAGATAATTTTCGAAGTATAGTAATAATACAGTACTGTTGAGGATATGATAGGGAGATACTGATATGACACTTTTGAATGCAAATTATTGGTAATAGTATATATAAGATTGAAACAATTGAGATAAATGAAAATGTAACTATGATACATTTCAAATGATTTTATCCAAAAGGACTGAAAACATTTTCTTCAAAAATACGTTTATGTTGCTAAACACTGAAAATGATTTTATCCAAAAGGATTGCCCTCCATACTATAATAAAATGAAGAAAAAAAAATGAAAATAAATAAATAAATATATATATATATATATATATATATATATATATAT
>JAJOOE010017589.1:0-16845 GCA_036250405.1 Solanum raphanifolium
TCTTCATAAATTCTCATATAATGTATATATTTGTTTTGTAGAGACATAAGTTTGATGAATTAAATAGGTCTATTATTTTTTAAAATGATGATTTAATGACATGAAATATCAACTAGAATAGAAGAAGACTTTTGAGGCATTTAGTATTTGTTTTTGGATAAAAAATATGATATTATTCACTTTCTATTTTTTCAAAAATAAAATAAAATGGTATGTATGAATTTCAAAGTACACAATTAATATTATTGTAACTGTTAATTGACCTTTAATATTATTGATTCATTATACAATTTATGATTAATTGATGTAAGTTAGCATTCATGAGTGATTTGTATATCAATATTTTTTTTTGAATGTACGTGTTTATAAATATTCAAAATTGATGATATTATAGTATGTTTTAAAAACCTATTCTTCATAACATAAAAAAATAAAAAGTTTAATTATGATAAAAGCTTCTTAGGTATGAAAATTTATTCTTAATAAACTAATATTCTTTTTTAAAAAAAATAACACGATCATTATTTTAGTTAAATGAGTTTGATGAATTAAATTAGTCTATTATTTTTAAAAAATTTCTTAATGACATGTCATGCCAATTCGGAGAGAGTGAGGCTTTTGAAGTGTCAAGTATATTTGGAGGAAAATAGTGATAGTTGAGTGATATTTTGGTCCTAAATGAAACATAAATGATATTTCAAGGCAATTCCCTCAACTTGGGTGACCATTTAGGAAATTGACTCAAAATAAGTTATGTGTATGAAGATATAAAATATGATATTAAAAAAATATTTGTAAAATAAAATTATATTTGAGTTGAGTATGCATTTAACTTATTTAAAAGGAGAAGTTCTTGTAATTAAAAAAAAGAATCTATTGAAAAACTTATGAAAATAACTTATTCCAACTTAAAGTTCATCTTCAAAAGAATGTGGCTTCATTTTTAATTAATATTTTTGAATTTGAGATATAAAAATAAAAAAAAATTAATAAAAAGAATTTACTCTTTATTAAGTTTACTTGATATAAATTTAAAATAAACGAATTTGAATTAGTCATATGAGTTTTAATCTTTGGTGTCAATGGGCCAAAATTGTTAATGCACAATCATCAATTAGTTTGGTAACACTAATAAATGGGTTTACTTTTTATTGTTTTGTCAGGCTCTTCCATTTTTTTTTATTACTCAATAGATTTTTTAACAAACATTGGAATGCCCTGTGACTCATATTGTGTTCACATAAATCCAAAACTGCTTAGAATGATATTTTAGGTTAATCATACTAAAACCTTAAGTATAATTTAGGTTTTATTTATTTTTATTAAGATCAAGATGTCTTAATTTGAATATGCATTTAAATATTAAGATGTTAATTAAAATTTAAAAGTTTAAATCTGAATATTAAGATGTTACATTAACATGTGAACACTAAATAGTTAAGACTTAAGAGGTTTATCAACATCTAAATGTATAATTTTTATTTTAAAAAAATTTAAATTGATCAAATATTATAGGAATAAAATATTTTTATATGATAGTTGATAGTGATGATGGCTAACGATGGTGATTGTATGTGTCAATTTGGGATGGTATTGACCGGTGATAGTGATAGTATTAACAGTAGTGATTAAACGTGGTTGTTGGTAGTGATGGCCGAAAGTTAGCAGTGGAATAATATTAATAACTACTGACTATGGTTTATGGTGATGACGATTAGTGATATATAATGTTAACTCATTGTGATAACTATTGTAGTGATTAATGAATGTAATAATGGTTGGTGGTCATGATTGTATATAATGACATATGGTGATAACAATTGATTTTGGTGATTGATGATAATAGTATTGATTGTGGTTGGGCTGAGGGTGGTGATTATAGCAGTTTGGGATGTTGGTTATGGATGGTAGTTGTGGTAGTTATGAGTGAAAGTAGATGGAGTAGCGGTGAACTGTGATCTTTATAGAAAATGTTAAATAGACATCTTAATGATATTAAGGGCCCGTTTGGCCATGCGATATGGAATCATGATACGAAATCATGATATAATAATATGAAATCATGAGATGAAATTGAAGTTTTGTTTGGACATGCGATATGGATTTTTTGTGTTGTAAATTTTCTCATAAACATAAGAATCTCATAAGTTGTAAAACTATTAAAATAGTCCCAATTGTTTATTCAATCTTACCAAATAATCAAAAAATTATAAAATTGCATAATAAATTATTACAAAACTATTTGTTCTCCACTTAAATAACTTTTTCATCCAACTTTAATTGGTCAAACTTTAATTCAATAAAAAAATTTGAACATAAATTGTAGTGTACTAGTCTTTAATATAATTCTCCCACATAGTACGGACAATCTCCTCACGTTAAACTTGCATTTCTCAATCATATGGCCGCGAAGACGAACCAACGTAACATTGTTACTTTGAGTCATTTGTTGGTTAATATCATCCACAACTATATTTTCATGCTCATACACCAAAAATATTTCATCACTCTTTTAATATTCTTGCAAATAATTATGTAACACTGCACAAGCTATTTGTTAATATCGTAATGGTTCATGCTTTGTTTCACTTGTGTGCAATTACACATTTTCAGTGCATAAATATCGTGGTAAAATCAAATATATTGGAAGTAGTGATTATCAAACATACATACCAATTTTTTCCTTTTTCATATTAAATTTCTTTAAACATTTTCATATGTAGCCGAAAGAGAAGTTTTTTTTATTATGAAAAACCAAAATGATATTACTCGTTCTGTTCTTATTTATATTCACCAAATCAATTCCTACTTTATCATTTATATTGAACAAATTTAAAGTAATAATAAATTTTATGTTGGTGAGAATAATAAAATTTTAAAAAAGTAATGATGTGATTATAAATTTTATTTACATATGAAATAAATGGTTAGTAGATATAGATGTGGGGTTGTTTTAACAAAATATAAATTTGTGGGTCAATTTTTATATATAAAAATTCTCAAGTCATGATATGAAATTCTCATATCATGATTTTTTTTGGAGAATATGGTATTCCAATCTCATGATATGAAATCATGAGATGGAATTAGCGTGAAATCGCATGTCCAAACGCTCATTCTATCTCACGATTCCATATCGTGATATGGTATCGCATGACCAAACATCCACTAAGGGCCTGTTTGGCCATGCGGTATGGTATCATGAGATGAAATTGATGTTTTGTTTGGACCTGCGATATGGAATTTTTGTATTGTATATTTTCTCATAAACATAAAAATCTCATAAGTTGTAAAACTATTAAAATAGCCCTAATTGTTTATTCAATCTTATCAAATAAACAAAAAATTATAAAATCGCATAATAAATTATTACAAATCTATTTGATCTCCACTTAAGTAATTATTTCATCTAACTTTAATTTAATTTAAAAAATTGAACATAAATTGTAGTGTACTAGTCTTTAATATAATCATCCCACATAGTACAGACAATTTCCTTACGTTGAACTTGCATTTTTCGATCATGTGACCGAGAAGACGAACCAACATTATTACTTTGAGCCATTTATTGGTCAATATCACCCACAACTATATTTTCATGCTTATAGACCATAAATATTTCATCAGTATTTGGTATTCTCGCAAATAATTATGTAACACTACACAAGCTATGCTAATTTTCACTTGTGTATCAATATCGTAATGGTTCATGCCTTGTTTCAGTATTCTAAATCTATTTTTCCAAGCTCCAAAAGCCCGTTCAATCACATTACGCAGAGATGAATGCCTATAATTAAACAGTTCTTTGGCATTTTGAGGCTCTCTTTCACTTCCTCAGTAATCTTGCAAATGATCGCGTAGTCCTTTGTATGGAGCTAAAAATTCTTTTGTGTTTCGGAAATCAGCATCAACAACATAATATTTATCTACCAACAAACATTTTATAAAGAATTACTAAAAGCATATGTGACGTAAATGAGACAACTTTCTGTAAATAAATAATATTTATTCTAAGGATGTAATTTAAAGTTACCATGTGGCGGAAATGGAAATTATGACGTTGGTTCAACAAGTGCTCTTCAAGATTTTATGGTTGAGTATAAATAATTATGCATTTAAGCCTATCCAACCTAAATTTCATATCAATTTATTAGAGTAAATGAAGAGAAGACCTTTCACCCCATGTTCAAATAGATATAACTATAGTTGTAATAAATACAAAACGGTAGAAGTAATAAATTAAGTGTTGGAGTAAATGAACAGAACAAATTTATTACTCAACAATCGGTTGATGTAAGTTAAAGTGACTATATGTCGGTGAGAATAATAAATTTTAAAAAGTAATGATGTGATTATAAATTTTATTTACATATGAAATAAATGGTTAGTAGATATAAATGTGGGGTTGTTTTAACACAATATAAACTCATGGATCAATTTTTGTATTAAAATATCTCAAATCATGATATGGAATTCCCATATAATTTCATATCATGGTTTTTGGAGAATATTGAATCACATCTCATTATATGGAATCAGCGTAAAATTGCATGTCCAAACACTGATTCCATCTCACGATACCATATCGTGATATGGTATTGCATGGCCAAACGCCTACTAAGACTTTGTTAAGATTCTAATCATGAGAAAAGGCATAAATTAACTCTCGAGCTTGTCTTGAAAAATCAGTTACACGCTTAAACTATCATGATGACCTATTACATACTTTTACTATTTAAAAATGAATATTTTTTACCCCTTAAAACAGACGTGGCAAAAAATTTAAAAAAAAGTGTGTTTGGTAGTAAATAAAGTAAAAATAAATAAATTAAAATTCTCTTTCTACAACCACCCTACCTCCATCCCCACCCCACGACTCTTCTTCTTCTTCACAGGCAATCGTCTTATTCTTCTTCTTTTTTATTTTTTTAATCATTTTTTCATACCCAATTTGCATCCACTCCACTATACCTCCACCAAAATCCACCCCCCCCCCTTATCATATTTTATTTTAATGCTTATTCGATTTCACAATTTTTCATTATATTTGATTTTTCTCTTCGAAACTGTTGGTGGTTGATAAAATTGATGATTAAGTTTTAAAAAATATATAATGACAGATTTGTTGGTGAGGGGTGACAAAGAAGTAGGAATTGAAGGTGGTGGAGACAAAAAAAATTGATATTGACAATGGTGGTAGTGATATTTGGTGGTGGGTTTGCACCTTTTGATGGTGATGATGTAATTTTGGTGATGAGTTTGTTTATGGATGTCAAATTTTGTGGTGGATCTTTATAAATTTTGTGGTGGATCTTTATAAATTTTGTGGGGATAATGATGATAATATGATTTCGATGGTGGATTTGATCGTAGGTGGTGAAATTTGTGGTGACTATTTTTTATTTTCATGGTGAAATATATTGATTCGGTAGTAATATGGTGGTAATGGTAATGATTTCATGGTGGTGTTCATTGAAGAAGAAACAATTGAATGACATGAAGAATTTAGTCAAAAATTGACAGGGTATCAGATGTAGCAGTGACATGGCATTGATGTGGCGCAAGTGTGATACACCTCTCATCGTGAGAGTGGTGCTACACATCTCAGAGGGTAAACAAATTCACTATTTAGTAGGAGAGGTGTGTAATAGGTCACCATATTAGTTTAAGTGTGTAACTGACTTTTCGGGACAAGTTTGGAGGTAAATTTATTCATTTCCCTTTTTAATCATTCAGACCCATTAAATAGTTGCAAAATAAGAAAAACAAACACACTCAATTACCAAGATTTGAATGACTAAAATTCAGATCTTAAAAATAAACAACCTTAATGACTGAGATGCTAATGATTAAGATTAAAACCTTCATTAAGTACAAATAAATGAGACATTAGTTACGAATAGATCCTGTTTTAAAACCAATCATTTCTGCTCCTATACTAACAACTTATATTAATATCTTATTCTTCAATTTTATTACTCCCTCCGTTTAAAAAAAAATGACCTCCTTTCTTTTTTAGTTTGTTTGTTTAAAAAAGAATGACCTCTTTCCTTTTTTGGTAATATTTTAATTTCAACTTTCTACGTGGCATGTTTAAAGCCACAAGATTGAAGGACAATTTAGTACATTTGACATCAGTGGCGGATCCAGGATTTGATGGTCGTGGGTGCTCAATTCCTTTAACATAAAGTTGCTAGTCAAGATTTTCTTTTTTTAGAGAGGCTTACTAATATTTTTTAGTTAGTTAATGAACAAAAAATAGGAAAATGAAAAAACTAGAAAGAAATATAAGAAAAAGTCTGAAAAGATATAAAAGAAGACAAAAACTATGAAAGAGGTTTCATTTTTGTCAACAAAAATTATGGGGCTACACCAGAGTTCGAACCCCCGAAGTGATGCTTTAATAATCCTTGCATTCAACTTCACGACCAACGCACCTACAGGACATTTTGGTTATGGGGTGCTGAAGGATATATTATATAACCTTTTTGGCATTTTCTATATAGATATATAAAATTTCCATCGGGGTCAATGGGTGCTTGAGCACCCATAACTCAATACGTGGGTCCGCCCCTGTTTGACATAACTTTAATTTAGGACCACAAGATTCAAAAGTCCTCTTTATTTTCTAAAACTCCGTGCCAAGTCAAAACGGAGGAAGTATTATTTATATTTTTTTTGCTTCGATTATCATATTATTTATTGTTTCTATTGTTCTCTTCTTATTTATTTTTAACTTTTTCATTATTTTACTCTCTTTTTTCATACTTGATTTTAATATGTTTTACGTGAGCGCCAATGTCAATCAGAAACAATTTATCTACCTTAAAAAAAGCGTACACACCACTCTCTCCAACCCCCCCCCCCCTCCCCCCTTCCCTTATAGTATTACACTAATATATTATTATTGATATTATTGTCATTTACATCCCTATGCTATAACTAAATTACGAATAACCCCCTTAATTTTAGCTAAATTAGTTTTAACACATAAAAATGAATTTCAACAAAATTTAATCAACTAACTCAAACAAACTCTTATTTTTATTCACGCTATTCACACCTTCTCACAAATGTAATAATCCTCGAGCTTTTCCTAAAAGCTCACGTCTTCTTTTCTCTCTTAAGAATTCAAATTTACAATCCTTATTTACCATGTAAACAACCCCTCTCATAGATCGTTTTGGATCTTAGATGTAAGTGCAAAATAGTATTTTATTTTTCTTCTAATTTTACACGTTGTAGTATTTCCAATTTAAAACTATATAAATTCGAATATTTTTTCAGTGAGAATATTTCACTTTTTTCTTATTGGCACTATTTTATTCAGATAGTGTTATTTCTACGCCAATAATATTCCAAATCCTATTATTATTCATTGATTTCAATTTATTTATTTTTGGAATTTTTGGTAAGTTCAAGAATACTTTTTGAGTTTTTGGTGTTTTTGATTCAAAGGGCAAGAATGAATGGAAAAATCTCAAAATCATTGTCTGTTGAGAATGCTAAGGAGCTTCTCAATTCTGTTGATGCATTTCTCTTCGATTGCGATGGTAAGAAAACCCCCAATTCGTATCATTCCTTTTCATATCATGTAATTTTGTATCAAGTATCTATCGGAAATAGTTTGTCTAACTCTCGAAGTAGGGGTCAAGTTGAGTTGGTTTCTAAGATTGTTACTGGACTAATAGTTATTACCTCAAAAAGTTTGTTTCTTTGGTGAAAATTTGAAATTTAGAAGAAAGATGGCTTTTTGAGAAATCAATTCCGGTTAAAGTCTGCATACACTCTACCCACCCCAGGCTCCACTTATGTGATTAAGCTGAATATGTTGTTGTTGGTATAACAAGTAATTTTGTCTCGAGGGTTTATTGGAAACAATATTTCTAACACCCAAAGTAGGGGCAAAGTTGAGTTGATTTCTCATATTGTCACTCGACTAATAGTTATTATCTCATAAAGTTAAATTCTTTGTTGAAGAAAATTGAAAATAAAAGGTAGTTTTTTGAGAAAATAGCTAATTAGTTGAGTGACTATATGGGAAATCAACCCAGTGAAGTCTGCATATACTCCCACTTATGTGATTAACACCATCTATCTTGTTGTTTTTATATCAAGTAATTTTGTCGAGCTTTCTACAAAAAAAGCAATGCAAGAACGTATTATTTTATCTAAGCTTCTAGCAAGTTCAGTGGATAAGATGGCTGCGCTCCAGCTTACTCAAGAATGGGACGGTCTATCCGAAACGACCTCTCTAACTCCCACGGTTGGGGTAAATTCGAGTTGATTTGTTAGATTATCACTCAACTAATACTTATTATCTCATAAAGTCAGTTTCTTTGTTGGAGAAAATTGAAATCAAGATGAAAGGTTTCCTTTCTGAGATAATAGACAATTAGTTTAATGACATCAACCCACCTAAAGTCTGCATACAGTCTACCCACCCCTGACCGCACTTGTGCGATTACACGGGATATGTTGTTGTTATTGTTATATAAAGTGATTTTGTCTTGAGGGTATATCGTAAACTATCTCTCTGCCTCTCAAGATAGGGGTAAGGTCTGCATACACTTGTAGGATTAGACTGGGTATATTGTTGTTGTTGTTGTTGTTGTTATATCATGTGATTTTTGTAAAAGATTTTTGTTTTCTTCATATTTAGGAAATTTTCTTTGTACCCTTTTGTAGGTGTGATTTGGAAGGGGGAGAAATTGATTGATGGAGTCCCCGAGACACTCGACTTACTTCGCTCTCATGTATTTCTTGTCCTTTCTTTTTTATATTCCTTTTTTCCTTTTCTGGTTCTGTGTTTTGTGAATATTTGAAAGGGATACAAGAGGAAGGTTAATGGGGACTTGGGGTTTGTTGGAAACACTATCTATTTGAACTTGTTTTGTTCCTAAACTCAATAGTTTTATCTTTTAAAGGCAAATTTGTTGTGCTATAATTAGATAAAATTGATATTTACCTGTTCCGTGGCGGATGCATATACAAAGTCCATATATCTTTTGAAGTTATGATTTTCGTAACTTGAAGTTGTGTTTGGACATGCATTGTACTTGGAAAAAATTTGATGTTTTGTGAGTGGAAGTCGCAATAACTAGTTTGGGAACTTGAAAATATTTGAAGATAAAATCTAATCAAATGTCATGGCCAAACAAATGTTTGAAGATAAATCTTCAAAATTTGATCCAAAATCTATGGCCAAAAGCTAATCTAAATTTTGGTTTTTACCTTTGTTTTGCTTTCTTGTGAGCATGGCTTTCCACGACTCTGGGTGTACATAAATGTGAATTGAGATGCAAATGCAGAACAACCAAAAGTTATGAGCTTTCGTGTAGGTGGTTCATGTACTAGATGTGTATCGAGATGCATATGCCCTCAGCAAAGTTGTTACTTTCATGTTGATTTTGTATGCTCATATAAATGTGAATTGAGACGCAAATGCAGAACAGCCAAAAGTTATAAGCTTTCCAGTCGATGGTTCATGTACTAGGTGTGTGTATCAAGATGCATATGCCCTCAGCAAAGTTGTTGCTTTCATGTGGATTTTGTATGTTAATATAGATGTGAATTGAGATGCAAATGCATAACAGCCAAAAGTTCTAAGCTTTCCTGTGGTTAATTCATGTAGTAGGTGTGTGTAATCTATCTTGAGATGCATATGCCCTCAACAAAGTTTTCACTTTCATGTAGATTTCGTATGCTTATATAACTGGCTGTGTATGATGTATATCGAGATTGAATGATGTTTATATGCAGGGTAAGAAACTGGTATTTGTAACAAATAACTCAACAAAATCAAGAAAGCAATACGCCAAGAAGTTCCACTCCCTTGGAATTCCTGTTAATGAGGTTTTACACTCTAGTTTTTATTAGTACTGCAAATACCAAAACTACATTTCATCAATTCTTCTTAAAACTAAACTCTCATTGTTTCTGCAGGATGAGATATTCTCGTCCTCATTTGCAGCAGCAATGTATCTGAAAGTAAATGACTTTCCAAGAGAAAAGAAGGTCAGTTATCATGTCGGTTCAAAGTCTCTTTCGTTTCCCCCCTTGATTTTGTTACTTGGGATGGGAAGGAAACAAACTGTTGGGAAAGTGTGCAATTTAAGAATGGGAAATCTGTCTTAGATGATGTATATTACTGGACTGAATAGGCGTAGATGACTACATAGTTGATCTCAATAGGAGACTTTGAAACTTACTGATCTGAGTTCTGAGGAAGTAGTATTCTAGTTGTCCACGGATAATAGTTGGATAATTAGGATAGAAGTTTTCTGAACTACAAATTTGCTTGCTAAACAAATCACATGCAGACTGTTTAATTCAAAGATTGAAAGATTTAGTCCTGTTGATGACTGAAGGTTTCTATTTATGGCTCCAAGTGACAACAGTGGGTAACTATATTTGTTGCCTCACACAATTTAGAGACCAAATTCCAAACTAAACACTTCTTTTCTTTATTAACCCTAACCCCACTTGTGGGAGTCCACTGGGTATGTTGTTGTACAACTTTGGGAATAAAAACGGAAAGGCATTGTGATTATGAGCTAAAATTTTTTAGTGGATTTTAGACTTTTTAAGCTAAATCTCCTAATATACACTGGAAGAATCCAGTGCCTTTAGTTAACACCATTAAACTACATGTAGCATCATCAGTAAGTGGCAAAGTTGGATCCCAAGGATCATGTAGTATTGTGTTGCCAATGTGCTAAGGGTTTTCCATTTTACTTAAATCACTTTCTACATATGTCAAAATATGAGATTTTCTGAGTTTGTTGTTCATTGTTTGCATATGAAAACATGTCATATCTTTTATAATGAGGGATTGTAGTCTTGTCGTTTCTATTCTCAAAGTCCAAAACTTGATTAGTCTGCTTGTTTCTTTTTTAAATTTCAATAGATTTCCAATTTTCTCATTCACGTACTTCCATCGTAATTGGAGATGGTGGGCTGTGTGCAGCTGAATGCAAATTCTTTCCATTGCCCAAAATTTTATTTTGCAGCTTGATTTACGTCTTCATTTATTTCCCAAAAAGCGTTCCACATTGAGGGCATGTCGAAGCATAGTCTAGTGTGACTTGTTTTCCTCTAGCTTCTCACTCATTGCCCCAGCTCATCTAAAGGTTAGACCTGAACTTGATTTGGCAGGTTTATGTAATAGGCGAGGAAGGCATTCTGGAAGAACTGGAACAAGCTGGCTTTACAGCACTAGGTGGCCCGGTATGTGATCCTCTTTACTCTCATATTCTTAGTAAGTTGAATGCTGTGGCCCCCCCCTTCCCCGGAGGTTTGGCTGCTGCATAGATTTTACATTTAGCAGCTGAATTCGGACATTCTTGCAGGCAGATGGAAAGAAGAATATTGAACTGAAATCAGATTGTCTCTTTGAGCATGATAAGAATGTAAAGTACATCATTCTCTATAACTAATGCGGGCTTCTTCTCGATTATTGTATACTGAGCACAAATTATGCTATCTCTATTTTCAGGTTGGAGCTGTAATCGTTGGACTTGACCAATATATCAACTTTTATAAGCTACAGTATGTATCATCTCTTATAAGGCCTGCCTTTTTGATGAACTTGAATTGTAGCTTCACTTAGAGAACAGTCGTTTGTCATCGAGGGAGTTTTGGTAAACTAAATGTATGAAAGAATGATGCTAAACTTATCCTTGAAATGTCATTCTTGGTGGCTGCGTGTAGGTATGGAACTCTCTGCATCCGTGAGAATCCTGGTTGCCTTTTTATCGCGACCAATCGTGATGCAGTGGGACATTTAACTGATCTTCAAGAGTGGCCTGGTAAATATCACTTTTAGTGCCTTTTCATTGCACCAATAAAGATTGATTTTACATTTGAGTATTCTGCAAAAGCTTGCTACTTTACTAATGATCTTTTTGCTTGTGACCGTAGGTGCGGGATGTATGGTTGCTGCAATATGCGGGACAACCCAAAAAGAGCCTATTACAGTTGGGAAGCCATCGACTTTTCTGATGGATTTTCTATTGCAGAAGTAAGAAATTTATATGCAGCTTAGCATATAAACCTATTTTTGAGAAAGCTAGTTATGAACGATACGTTTGAAAAAGCACTTCATGGTAGTTCAGAGTTGCATAATTCTTTGCGAACTTAATATTGGTGCCATTTCTCATTCAACAGGTATAACATCACTACATCCAGGATGTGCATGGTGGGTGACAGATTGGACACCGATATTCTATTTGGACAGAATGCCGGATGTAGAACTCTCCTTGTATTTTCAGGTATACGAATGCTTTCCATTTCCTTGTTTATTTTAGGAAAAGGTCCAAATTTGCTCTAGTACTATTCAAAATTCTTCAGTTTTTCCATCTGTTACACTTTTTGGTCAATTCATGCCCTTCTCATTAGCAAATCGTCTCGTATTTTCCCTTGCCCTTAACGGAGCTCCAACATGAAATGAATGAACTCCACATCCATGTTGGAGCTTCCGTTAAAGGTCAGGGCCAAAAACAAGACTTTTTCCTACCGACAAAGGTAATAATATTAGACCAGAATTCAAACAGAGGGCAAAGTTGAACAATTTCCGATAGTACAGAGCAGAATTGACCCTTTTCTCGACTTGTTTTAAATTAGTCGATTCAATTTCCAATAATAGCTACGTTAAACAAGAAATTGTCCTTGCTTCTCTGATTTGCAGGTGTAACAAATGAATCAAATTATGAAGATTTATCCAAAGAAGTTAAACCAGAATACTATACCAATTCTATAGCTGACATGCTCAAGTATATCTAGATTGATATTTGAAGGTGGTATGTTATGTTTATCATTCTTTGCAAACAGCAAAAGCTGCCTGCCCATTGTTGAAACAAGTAAATTACTTATTAGAATTGGTACCTATTGAACCACTCTCATGACTCCTTTGAAGAGTTCGACTCCTACGTCAACGAGTAATCCTAAAGACAAGGGATAACTTAGTTTTAGTATAATTAGATCTCCTTAGTCACATATAACTTATACTACTATAGTTATATATAAATACGGGAGTAGACATAACACATTGTAAGATCAATATAAATAATATATCCTTTGGTTCATGCTTCTGGAGAATATCACGGTCTAACATGGTATCAGACCATACTTTGGACTCATCGTCCACTTCTCAAACGGCAGCTATGGCTCAAGCAAGCAACCCATCTCCTTCTCCTCTCAACAACGCCCATCACTTTATTTCCATAAAATTAACGTCTACGAATTATCTTTTTTGGAAAACACAAATTTGTCCGTTTCTTCGAGGCCAAGAGCTTTTTGGTTATGTAGATGGAAGTTATGTATGTCCGCCCCCTCATATGGCAGGCAAAGATGGCGACCAAGATGTCGTCAATTCGGCATATCTTCGGTGGATCAAACAAGATCAATTGATTATGAGTCTCATTATATCATCTCTTGGAAGAGACAATTCCAACTGTTATAAGGCTACCCATGACAAAATCTATTTGGGATGCTCTATAGGCTGCCTTCTTGTCATCATCGAATACTTGAATTCTAAACCTTCATATGCAGCTTCAGAATCTTAAACAAGAGGATTTGAGCGTCACTCAATATCTTTACAAGGTCAAATTACTTATCGATGAACTAGCAGATGAAGAAAATGGGTGCACCATTGCTTTAAAGATAAGATCAAAAAATTTATAATAACAATAACTAAGCGAGCAATACATAAAAATTACATTACCACAAAAAATATCATCAGTTTACAATTGTACTCGACGAGACTTCATATTTTGAAAACGATCTATAATAGCATCATTACTTACATTTTCAAATATCTTCTGCTCTATCTTACAAACTAAACAGCCATTCAAAAATTCTTCACCAATGCTATTACGTAGATAATTTTTGATGAGCTTCATTGAGGGGAATGCTCTTTCCACACTTACCGTAGCAACACGCAAAATCAAAGCCAACTTTACAAGCAAATAAACAAGAGACCAAGTTTGATTCAATTTTGTTTGTGCTATCATCGTAGCAAGATCTTTAATCCCCCCTTCAAGTTGAGAAACTTGCTATCACACTCTCGAGCATAGACAATGAAACTATCAAGCCGATAACTGAGATCTCGAAGTTCATTATCACCAAACTCACTTTTATAATATTCGGCCAACTTCATTATTCTGCTCTTACTAAAATTAGCAAATGAATCAACCGGATTCAAACTAGTCATACCAAGGAGTAAGTCACTAGTCACAACATCAAAACGATTATTGAGCTGCTGAAGTTGCAAATCAATAACTGAATAAAACACTTCCACACGAAAGTGATGTAAATATGAAATTTCGGACTTCTTATGCTTCGATCTTGGATAGTCTTCAGTCATTTCGGGAACCAAAATATCACAAAATGAAGAAACCTCATCCATCAAAGACTCCAAACCACTCTCTCTCATTGTTTGTAATCTTCTCTTTGAAAGATTAAGCAATCCCATAGCATTGACAATATCTTAATCGTTCTTTTGTAAAGCTTTGTTCAATTCATTTGTTAGAAGCAACATCTTGAACATCAAATGCAACACAAAGATAAATTCAAATTCTTGAATTTTATCTAAAAGGTTACCTGCCGCAAGTTTATCAAGATCATGTGGAGAATCTTCTTTCATATCTTTAAGCACATTAGCAATTGAAGAAAATATAATCATGAAATTTTCAAGGTCTTAAAATGGGATCCCCAACGAGTATCACCCGGTCGTTGGAGGCCACGTTCTTGATTTAATCCTTGTCCGGTAAGAATTTCTCCAGATTTAAGCAATACTTCCAACTTCTCAACTTGGTGTTGTCGAAGTAAGTCCCTGCGTCTAAAAGATGTCACAATAGTATTCAAAACATTAGTGACAACATAAAAGAAAATTTTCACATTCGGATGTTTTTTAGAAAGAGCCACAAGTTTCAATTGCAATTGGTGAGCAAAACAATGAATATAATATGTAGACGAAGCATCTTGCAAAATAAAAAATTTTAGGCCATTTTTTTCTCGTTGCATATTACTAGCTCCATCATAACCTTGTCCACGGAGTCTTGATAGGCATAACAAGTGATCCAAAAGTAAAGAGTAAATTACTTTTTGCAATGATCTTGCGAATGAATCACCCACATGAACAATACCCAAAAAGCTTTCTATCAACTCTCCGTTTTTGTTAACATATTGTAAAACTAGTGTCATTTGCTCTTTATGTGAAATGTCCTTTGACTCATCAACTAGTATTCCAAAATAATCACCATCCAAGTCTTTGATGATAGCTTTAATTGTTTCTTTAGTACAAGCATCCACAATCTGTTACTAACTTGAAATCCAATTCTAAAAGTCAAAGATTAAAATCACGAAAATAAAGTAATAGTAAAGCAAAGTCATAGTAAAATACAACGATTTTTCTAAAGTATATTTCAAATTGAAGTAATCATTTCGATTGAGTCTATCTCAAAATTCATAATGTTCAAAACTTTCTCTTACCTTTCTATTGAAAAATCAAATGTGGATTTTCAGTCGCAAAATATACAATCTGTTTTTGAATTGTTGAACAAATCATCATATCAATTTTTGGAGAATGTTGTAATATCACCTTTTCCACATCCGGACGATTAACCCATGAAATTTCAAAAGTTCAAGAAAAAGACCTTTGTAATCAGAATCTTCACTCTCATCATGACCACGAAATGGCAATCAATTTCTTAGGAGAAACCTTTCCACATCGATTGAGGCATTTAAACGAATTCGATAATCACTTTTTATTTTTTCACTTTGCTTGTGAAGAGAAGATTGAATTGATTGACGTTGATTCGCAAAATCAAGCATTCTATTCAAACATTTGTTATGCATACTATTCACCTCACCAACATGCAATCGAATTCTTTCCGGACCATGGTTCCAATTCTTAAAACCATCTTGTGTAAATGATTTTCCCGCATTACCACGACTTTCAAATTCATTCTTGAAGAGATAACAACACAAACAAAATAGCATCATCATCTATGCTATATTCCAACCAAATAGAATTTGGAGCATTAAACCACTTAGGATTAAATTGCCGATTACTAGTCCCAAATGTTGTTTTAGGATATACACGAAGTTTTGGTTGATAAGGCCATAATGTCTCCTCACAACATCTCGAATATTAGAATCATATTCAAAGATGTGTTTTCTTTCTCCGGGATCCCGTTTGAGAGATCCAACCCCAAGAATACAATTAACATTTGAAGAAGAAGGTGTAATTGTCTCTCTTTGAGCTTCTGGAGCTACATGTGAACTAACAAATGGACCGCTACTAGAATGTGGTTGCTTAATAAAAAATTTATCCATTTAGATATTCAAGAATAAATGTTCCTACAAATTCAGATAACGATTCAACTTAGTCACAAATTTAACTAGCAAATTTAAAATAAAATAAGAGAATCGCATATCTTTCACAATAAAAAATAAGGGAATCACACCCTTGCAAGTTCAAATAAAATAAAGGAATCACAATCCTTGCAAATCTAACTAAAATAGAGGAATCACACCCCTTTCACATTTAACAATAAGAAAATCACACATTCATAATAAAAAGAGGACTTATGCCTCTTTTGCATTCGAAATCACATATTCATAGAAAGAAGAGGAATCACACCCCTTTCACATTAAAAAAAAAAAAGAGAATCACACCCCTTTCACATTAAAAAAAAAAAGGGAATCACACCCCTTTCACATTAAATAAAAAAGGAATCACACTCTTCAAAATTGATAATATAATATGAAACACATTCCTTACAAGTTACATCCGCAAAATATGTAAGTTTGAGATAATCAATTCTTTAGCTATTGATGATT